>JAQFVV010000004.1:3082193-3339693 GCA_028023455.1 Epiperipatus broadwayi
GACTTTACAATAACAAATGCAGTATCATAATATTTAGCAAGTTGAAAACCATACTGATTAATATTACATCTTGCTATCATATATTCAGAATATTATAAAGAACATTATCATAACTTGTTCATATTTTATATATAAAAAATCATTATTATTTACAATCTCTCAATAATTCCACATTTAATATAGCAAACAAACAATTTCAAAAATTCTGTGATGATATTATTATTATTATTATTATTATTATTATTATTATTGTTGTTGTTGTTGTTATTGTTATTGTTATTATTATTATTATTATTATTATTATTATTATTATTATTATTATTATTATTATTATTATTATTATTATTATTATTATTATTATTATTATTATTATTATTATTATTATTATTATTATTATTATTATTATTATTATTATTATTATTATTATTATTATTATTATTATTATTATTATTATTATTATTATTATTATTATTATTATTATTATTATTATTATTATTATTGTTGATGTTGTTGTTACTGTTATTATTATTATTATTGTTACTGTTATTATTATTATTGTTGTTGTTGTTGTTACTGTTGTTATTATTGTTATTATTTGAAAAATAAAAATAAATGTTATTAGATTTTATAAAAGAAAAAGAAAACCTTCTATAGTTATGTTATAAAATTTATAATAATTAGCTCAAAATAACTTAACAGTTGATGGCCGAATGGTTAGCACAGCTGCCTTACAAGCAGTTGTCAAGGGTTTGCTTCCTGGCTGACGCTTTGACATATGAAAAAAAAACTTAACATATACTTCAAGCATTGTTTCTTATTTTTGTAAAAAAAAGTTATTACATATGTGTATTAATAACATTTAAAATAAATATATAAAGACCTTAAAAAAATATTAAAAATTGGGACTCCATAATTTATATTTTATCAACTTTTATTAATAGATTCTTATATAAGTTTGCATTTATAAAGCTCAACCTATTCATTCAGTATACTGAATGTTTAATATAGTAAATAGAGGGATTTGAACTTAGGATTTTTAGTCTATATTCATCCTCCACTTTGGTATACTGAATGTTTAATATAGTAAATAGAGGGATTTGAACTTAGGATTTTCAGTCTATATTCATCCTCCATTCCATCGCAATCAACCAGGATCATTTATCTTTATCACATGCATGTGGCCATGTATATTGATTGTTTGAGATGGAGTGAAGAATGAATATAGGCTAAAAATCCTAAGTTCAAATCCCTCTATTTACTATAGTAAACATTCAGTATAATGAATGAATAGGTTAATTACATATTGTCTGAAAATAGGTTACATCATAGTATAAGTCCTCTCCTATTAATATAAATGGATATGTAATGATTAATAATAGTAGTGATTAGATTGATGTACTGTCTACATGGGAATGACTACAATATCAAATTTTCCAAAGGCTTTGTACATTTCATTATTGGTTTTTCAATGAAATGGACAGTTGAATTGTTAGAAGGGTGAGAAGATTGACGCCTGTCCATTACCGTTAACATTTAAAAAATTGCTATATGGGAGATTAAGATTTGAACCAACTGATGAGTGCTGTTCTATATGAAATACATATATTGAGGGTGATTTACCTATTTCACATGTGTGTGGTTATGTATATTAGTTGTTTGAGATGAAGTGGAGAATGATGAATATAGTGAAAATCCTAAGTTCAAATTCCTCTATTTATAAAACTTATATATTAAGAAAATAATACTGTAAATAAAAAAAAAGAGTGAAGATTGAGAATTTCAAAGTAGAAAATTACTTTAAAAAATATAAGATACAAATTGAAATCTATATAATTTCTGTTAGAAAAATATAAAGCTGAGTGCAAAATGTAAATACAGTAAAATTTATTTTTCATTAAAAACGGAATTAGTGTTAGGAAAATTAAATTTATTTTTTAATTAAATTTCAAAAAATAAATTAATAAAAAAAATAAATAAAAGTAAATATTTTTTAACTTCTATAGAAATACTGATTATACAATAATGATGATTTAGTTTAATAATTTAAGTGGTGATATAATTTTTTTTATAAACATGCTTTCTCTTGAGAATTCTTCTAATGGAATAATTTCACTTGTTAACATTATTACTTATTGCTTTTCAGAATGAATTTTTTGTTTTAGTTTATTTATTTACATTAATATATTTTACGTTTGACTTACTAAATTACACATTATATAAATTTATAACTTGAAAATGTTCTCTTTAATAAATACCATTTAAAATATCTAAAAATGAAAAAAAAAAAGGTAATTTCAATTGGATAAAAACAATTGTTTTAAACTATCTAATCTGTAATAATTATTTCATTAAATTAAGAAAACATAAATCACTTTAAATTTAAAATGTATATATACAAAAATGTAAAACTGAGGAGAAAGACTCACCCTAGTAGTAATATACTTATACCTGTAATTAAGATATTTCAAAGTGAAATCTGATGTGAAACAAATCTGTATGTATATTATTGATTTTTAAAAAAATCAATTATAGAAGAAATATCTAAACATTTTAATTAATTCATTTTTTTGTTTAATATATTTTTCTAGAATAAAATATTTGTATACAAACATTAGAAAAAGGTTGAATAACATGTAAATTGTATAATAAACCTGAATTTATAAAATTCTGAAATAAAAGGTAAATAGAAGCCTTTTTTTCTGTTGTAATATTATATTTATTCATTTTCATAAAGTCTCTTAATTATAAATATATATATATATAAATGATATATTTTATGAGTTTGTCCATGTATGGTTTTTATTACAAATATTAGATCATTTAGACATGATCACGTAAACCATCAACAGATGATGAATAGAAGATTATAAAGACGGTTGGAGAGGTATTATAAATTGTGATTTATAACAATATTAAAGTTCCACCTATAGAAAATAGAGGTGTATAAAATTGAAAAATAAAATGAAAGTCAGAAAATCTTTAGTGTAATGTGTTTTTTAAAAAACTTCCAAATAGGAGGAAGTTTACATGTTATCGTGTTATCATGTTAATCGATATATCAAATTTATTAAGCGCAAACAGATAACATTGTAATAACGTGAAAGCTAAAACCTTCAACAGATACACTTTAAACATGCTTATGTGACAGCCAATCAGATGTAATAATGACATCACATGGACCTCTCAATTCTCAAACACATGTGATGTCATTATTACATCTGATTGGCTGCCACATAAGCATGTTTAAAGCATATCTGTTGAAGGTTTTAGCTTTCACTTTATTACATGTTAATCGATATAATTTAGTCTTTTGAGTATCTCAGTGTCTTATCTAACTTTACATTAGTAGAGAGTGTCATATGTAGAAATTGCATTAGAGAAATCAATATTGTGATCTGAATCAACAGCATGAAGTGATAATGCTGATGATGATGAGTGTTGTTTAGTTTTATTAGTATGTTCGTCTCTTCTAGTACTAAGGTGATGATTGCTTATACCCACATAAGAAGCTTTACAAATGCCACATGAAATTTCATTAACTCCTTGAGCCTCAACAGAGATTGAATTTTTAGACTTGATTACAATGTTACTAATTTTTTAGTAAGTAGTGAAGGTTGCCTTTATTGTGATGTTTTAAAATGCAGCTAATATCATCTATAGTTATTTTTTTAATAAAAAACACACATCTTAATAATTATTTTTTTATTATTATTTTGGGTTTGAATTAAGTCTTGGTGTACAATTTTATTATTAAAACCATTAAAAGTAATAAAACATAATTAATATGATTTATTTCTTTTTTCAGATATGATTTATCTGAAAGTTATTTGCTCTAGGGAAAAGAGTTTTGGCTACACAAAACATATGAATTGTATGATGATATGATGAAAATTGTAGATACCTGTCTGCATGTTGTTCTTTCAAAAACTGAAAATGATAAATACTATTTTGTTTGTTGGTGATGAGTATGTCAAGAAAGGAATGTTTTTCACCAGAATCTGCTTCCATTGTAAATTTAATATGAGGATGGATATTATTGAAATGTAAAAAAAATATATATAATATTTTTGCATGTTTCCAGATGATTTATGTGTCATTTATATATCTGAGCCAAATAAAAAGTTTTAAAGGTGCTGACTCTAAAGCACAAGTTAGTATATATTTCATAAATTTATTCCTGAGACAGGTGAGTTCATAGGAGTATCAAAAGTTTGTTTATAATATTGTTCATTATATATGATATATATAAAAATGAGAATGTTAGTATTAAATATTGATAAACTCTTACTAATTTGTATGATGTGTTTAATATTCATGCTATAAAATTATGTGCAAAAATATATTTTAATAAGTTATATTTTTTTATGTAACACAATTTTCTTTACAATAAACAATATTTAAATCATTGGTTTTCTGAACTATCTTCAGTGAAATTTTAAATGATTGTTAAAAGCGTATTTTTATATTTAGGTATATGTTATTTTTGAAATAATAGGCTGAAATGAATAATAGAAATGAAAATAATAGAAATAATATTATCTGTAGTAATGGAAAAACTCTGAAATTTATTTATCAAGTGCATAGTATGTATGTAATTAAATAGATACATAGTAGGTGCAAAGTTTATTTCATGCAAATTTTTTAAGATCTGAATGGTCGAGAGGTCAGCGTGACTACCTTGCATTTGCAGGCAGTTGCCCGGGTTGCGGGTTCGCGTCCTGGCCGATGCTATGACATTTTAAAAAAAAATTACTGGTAGCTAAGTAACTCTCATAATATAAGGTAGATATAGCTGTTCTTAATGAATTTCATTTTTCAGAAGAAATTGTGAAATAACCAGTAAATGGTTGCAATTTCTTTGGAAGGGCAGATTAATCAATGTAAAGAAACTATGCTGTAAAATCTATTCTACTCATTTTTTCCTCTATTGGATTTTTGGTCTCATTTTATTGGTGCATGTGCTATAGGATTATATTTATAGATTTCAAATAAATTTTTTTAATTCCTTATTAGACTATGTTATTACATTAATACTATTAAAATATTATGTTTTTATTTTTGGAGAATTTAACATGCATTGGTGCAAAAAGTAAACTTTGGCCAAAATTTTTCAGAAGTAATAGTAATGCTGCTGAAAACTCCAATGAATATTGTCATTGAATTTATAAGCAACACATGGTTTGATTATAAAATCTTTCTTTATGCAGAAAAATTACTATAATAAAGCATAGAAGTACACACACTCAAAATAGTCACATCTGATACATCATACTGTAGTCAAAAGCTAGAATATAAGACTTCACATTACATAAAGCCTTACAAAATTAGATTAGGAAAAGCATAGATAAATATCATTCAAGTTTAAAATGATAGTTTTATTGTTTTAATCATATTCCAGATTTCAACAGACATTAAACAGTAAAGTCACTAATTTGGACTTCTAGGATTGTCAGATTAGTGAGGCATGGGAATCTATTAAGGAATATGATATGGATACAAGTAAATATATTCTGGATGACCATTAAAAAAATCATGATGTTTTCTGGCAATAATCATATTGTCAATGATTTGTTTAATAAAACGTAGGACATTTTTGGTTTAAACAGAATAACAAACTGAAAATGGAGCATCATAACCAATATAAAGAATTAAGAAAAAGACTGACAAGAAATCCTAAAAATGATTAGTACACTAAAACAGTAAAGGAGATACACATGTAAACCTACCATATTTCTGATACATTGAAAATAATATATGGACCCTAAAAAACAATATCACAGTCTTATTAAAAACATTTATGCCATCACTATAATATGATAATATTTTTAATAATTGGAATGAGAATTCTGATTACTTGAATAATAATAATAAAATAATTGAGATAATGCCTTTTAATGATATATCCATTCTACATATTCATTTAGAGTTGGATAAAGATATCCAACTCAGTGAAAGTCAAAACAGATTTTTACTGATCCTGATGAGATATCTGGAGAAGTTTTAGAATGATGATATGTTAGTTTCAAAATTATTGGAATTTTTTAGAAATATAAGGACTCATAAACTAGTACCATCTTAAGAACGCTTGCATTGTTACAATTTAAAAATATATGTGATAGAAGAGATTGCAGTAATTATCGTAAAGTATGATGATTATTGATTATAGCAAAAATACTTTCAAGGATTTTTATTGAATATGTTGTTTCCAGTCATGAATGATTGATTATCAGAATGCAATATGGTTTTAGAAAAGGGGGAACTATTATAGGCAGGGCTTTTCTTGCCAGAAAGTACAAGAAAACTATGGAGTAATTTATAGATACCTTTTACTGATTTAATTTAAGACATTTATCAAAATTAATCTAATAGATCTGTGGGATTATTTAAGATTAGTTGGATGCCAACAAAGTTAATTCATATTATATAGTTTGTATGTGATGGAATATGAGAAAGTGTTATTACTATAGATTTTTAAAAAAAACAGTGCTTATAATAAAAACTGCTGTGATATGATGTATTGTGGCTTCTCCTTAAACGAAGTCAAGAATATCTCAGCAATTATGCCCAGATAAACCTGTTAGCCACTTTATTTTCCATTCCCCACCCTGAATTTTCCCATATTCTGCTCCATCCCATTTCCACAACATAATCTTTGTCAACTCTATAGCCTTTATATATATATAACATATATATATATATATAAATATAAATAAAACAAACTAACTCCTTCTTTTTAAAACTTGATTTTTTATGACTATAATCATGAAAAAGAAATCTGACGTTTCGACTATTTTTTATAGTCTTTTTCAAGGCACACTAAAATAAAATATATATATACAATAAATATCACATATTCCAAAAAAAAAAAATTAAATTAATTAAAAATTACAAAATATATCCATAACCAAAATTTTCTTTTTTTTTTTTTTTTTTTTTACCTTATCTCACTCCCCTTTCCTATTACAATCACAACTTAAACACAACTAATTCCTTTTTAAAAATCTATATATATCAAATAAAAACTTTTAATTAAAAACCTATTATTTTCTTTTATCTTTTTCTATTAACATCCTATTTAATTCTGGTTTTATTTCATTTATGTATACACCCTCTTTTATTATCCTTTCATTATATGACTTAATACATTCCAAAGGTTTTATTTCAAAATCCCCATGCTTAAATTTATTCTTATGAATGTAAATAGCAGAATTTTTATCACCTAAATGCTGTTTTAATCTAGTTTTTAATTTATTTTTACTAGTCCCAATATATGTCATTTCTACATTCTTTCTAAAACAATTCAAACATTTTATCAAATAAACTGAATTCATAATGTCTAATCTATTATAATCCCCATTATTATTAATTAAAAAATTTAAATTTGCTTTCTTTTTATAAACTGGACAAATTGAAACATTATATTTCCTATTAATCATTTTAACTAATTTCTTAACTTTAATAAATAAATCTTTAGATATATTAAAACCAACATAAATAACATAAATGACATATACTGGGACTAGTAAAAATAAATTAAAAACTAGATTAAAACAGCATTTAGGTCATAAAAATTCTGCTATTTACATTCATAAGAATAAATTTAAGCATGGGGATTTTGAAATAAAACCTTTGGAATGTATTAAGTCATATAATGAAAGGATAATAAAAGAGGGTGTATACATAAATGAAATAAAACCAGAATTAAATAGGATGTTAATAGAAAAAGATAAAAGAAAATAATAGGTTTTTAATTAAAAGTTTTTATTTGATATATATAGATTTTTAAAAAGGAATTAGTTGTGTTTAAGTTGTGATTGTAATAGGAAAGGGGAGTGAGATAAGGTAAAAAAAAAAAAAAAAGAGAAAATTTTGGTTATGGATATATTTTGTAATTTTTAATTAATTTAATTTTTTTTTTTTTTTTGGAATATGTGATATTTATTGTATATATATTTTATTTTAGTGTGCCTTGAAAAAGACTATAAAAAATAGTCGAAACGTTGGATTTCTTTTTCATGATTATAGTCATAAAAAATCAAGTTTTAAAAAGAAGGAGTTAGTTTGTTTTATTTCCATATTAGATATATATGAACTATTTTGAAAAGAAGAACTGTGTGCAGGATATATTAAATTATATATATATGTATGTATGTATATATATATATATATATATATATGTATGTATGTATATATATATATATCCCTTATCTTTTCCCAAACCCAGCATAAAAACCAATAATTCACTTTCTATATAATCACTTTTTTCTTATTTATTCTTCCGTAGCTTCATTATATGTACCCTTTCTGTTTTCAACCATTTTCATTTAATTAATAAATGCCTAATATTTTCTATTCTTTCCTTACATAATTTACAAAATAAATCACCCATATTTTTTCATTTACAAGAGTGTATACTAGCTCCACCTTTATTTTCAACTTTTATTTGCAGTGATCTTTGGCAGCATTCATAGATAGTTTTATGAATAATGAATTATGATGTGATATAGATTTGATGGTGAAATGTTTGATTAATTTAAAAACAAGTCTTAACAATTTCGGTTTCTAGATTTGTGTATGCTCACAATTGGGCTATGTCTTCTCAGTTCAAACAATGATTTACAAAATTCACTTAATGCTTTGAATGCAATCTGTAAAGAGTTTGGTTTATCAATTAAAGTTGAAAACAAAGCCTCTTTTCTTAGCAAAGAATGAAAGAAAATATTCAGTAATTCAGAGCTTGGATAACATTCAACTTGAGAATGTGAGTCAGTTTAAATATCTTACAATTTCTTTAAGTAGTATGATAGACATATATTGAAATAAAGCACAGACTTCAGTGTGTTACTGTTTCTACAAGTCAAAAGATAATGTACTTCATCTAAATTAGTTGTATATAAAAATATTATTTTATTTACTATTAGAAAGTCAGACATGAATATTTTTTATCACTATAACATGAAGACAAAAATATTTTGCTACAGTAAATTTTATAAAATTCTAGAAGATAAATTGGCCAGATCATAGAACAAATCAACATATCCATCAGCTTTCTAGAATGTGATACTATTATGTCTATTTATATATAATCACATCTTCATTTGATTGGATGTGTGGAATGAATAAATAATACAGGACTTCTTAAAAAAGTATTTTATGGTAGGCATACTCAACAGTTGCATGGAAAAGACAAATCTTAATCTATTTAACATGCTAAAAAAGTGCAATTTGTATTACTTTCATTGGGAAAAATGGCTAAGAATAAATATTATAGAGAGTTATAGTTAAATAAGTGTTGAAACCCTTTGGGAAGAAACTTTTTTGAATAAGTTAAAAATTAAAATAATAGACTAGCATGTTCTACATGTAGACATATTTGTGTTTCATGGAATGATTTATATACTCAAGCACAAATCTTATCTCTAACTATTGTTATTTATCCTTTTATCTTTTTTTCTCTCTCTTTGCTTGAAGTGAAATGGTCAACTTTTTTGCTACTATCTGGGACTACTCCTGTTGACAAATACTAGAGAATATTTAATAGTTTTACACTGTAAGAAATATATGAAAGTTATGGGGTAAACATTACCTTTAGCAGGCTGAAACATAGCACATGGGTGGAATCAATTTTTTTTTTTTAATTATTTCTTTTTTTTTTTAACCTGTAGTTGTAAATTCCTATAGTTGTGTCTTCACTCAAAATATCTTGCACTTTCATCTTTGCAAAAATTTGTCCAGTCTATGATAACTTGGGCACTACACCAGTCTCCAGAACAATGTAATTTTGCAACAAATTATTTGCCAATAAAAGATTGTAAGCATAATGATCTGCAGAGACAGATGACTTCTGGAGAAAAAAGCCATGTCTGATGGTTATAAGGTGGTGACAATCTCTATTGCCATTTAACACCATCTATGCCTTCAGCATATCTCATCAATGAATAAATACTGTTCAATAAAATGCTGACATAGGATATTGTTTGCTGACCACCTCATTGCCAATTTCAAAGTTTAAAGTGCCTCCAACAATGCTATGATTCTGTACAAATAGTTGTAAGATTTAACATTTCATTTACTGGCACAATAAGTATTATACAATTTATGCCTGCCATAGTTTTATTGTAGTTCTCTGATTGGATTTCAAACACCACATAGTGTACAGACCATCACTTTTTTCAAAGTACCAACTTTACAACTACATATATTGTCAAAATACTGACCCTATAACTACAGATATTATCAAAGTACCAACTTTACAACTACAGAGGGAAAAAAGAAACGATAACAAAATTAAAAGAAGTTTGAAATTATTTCACCAAAGCATGTATGTTTTAGCCTGCTAAAAGAAATCTTTAACAGATATGGGAATTATGTTAACTTTGATATCAAATGTTTTGTTCTTTATATAAGTCAGAAAGTGTTTTACATAGATCTAGATTCTCCTGTAAGTAGATAAATGTTTTATATATAAGATAAATTCTATGTTCAGTCTGATTATTCAGTAATGCAATATGACAACAGAAAAAAATAAAAAACAAAAGTTTAGTCTGGCCATTTAAAATGATCTTACTACAAAATTAATAAAAAATTATCCAGAACTAATTCAGATACTGGTAGCATGTCTTTTCCAAGCTGAATCAAAACTTCAAATTTATAATTAATTATTCAAAATAAAAATCTTGTTAAAACTGTGGACAAAGTCGTTAAAATTAATAAACCGAAAATAGTGAAGTAATGAGTATGTGCAGAATATGATGGTTATTTACATCAAATCAAATTATAAAAAGTAAAAAGCAACGGTATAGATCGCACTTTCTAACAAACATACAAGAAAAATGATCAATATATATATGGGAATACGGGAACAATAGTTTTTTTATGATTACTCCAATACATATTCTTAGAAAAAATTTTCAAATCATCATGTGTTTAATTAGTTCTAAGAGACTGACTGTTCCTTTTTATTTATAGGTTATTTACGTAAATCATATTTCTCTACTCATTGTTTAAAATTACGTGTTATTTAAAGATCTTATATGAGAATAAAATAAAATACACTATAAATTTAATTAATATAGAATGTAATCCGTTTAATTTAATTCTCTTTTAAAATAGTGCCATTGTTTATTAATAATCAGTAATTTCTCGTTTTAATGCACATAAATTTATTTGATAGCAATTATTTTTTTAAAATATTGTCTATTTGTAATCACCAATTTAGCGATCTAATGCAAATAACTAATCAAATATTTATTTATTTTATAAACCATCTAACCCCCTCATAATTAATAATAATACAGTCCATAAACTCAGTATCTCTGAATACATAATGCTCATCTTACTCAGAAATAAAGACTACGTATAATTTCAATTGCATTTATTTCATCATCATGTATTCTCTAAACAATTTATTTGGGACTTTATACTTTAGCTAAAAATACATACATACACAACAGTAGCCACTCCTAAACAAGTAGGACCAAGCTAAACCTATTTACAAAAGAAAATTTAGTTACTCGGAAAAATAAAACTACGCTTCTTTACAGGATTGAAAACATTTGGTGGATTCGTGAATAAATGTAACAAATTTTAAATTTTTGATTGTGGGAAAACAATATTTTTTCTCTCCTGTAATTTTTTTGTTATAAATTACAAATAAAAATAAAATAGCCTTTAAATATTATATTATAAAGCAAAAGCTTTTCTAACAGTGCTATGAAAAAAATAGTAACAAAAAGAGAAGATATTTACTCTCTAGACTTACCAATTATATGATTATTTTTACCTTCTAATAAGAATAGTAAGATTAAATGTTTAGTTAACTTGATTATAGTCTGATTAACTGAAAGACATATTGATATCCTAAGTCTAATTCAAATCTGGAAAAAAAATTTAAAATTTTTTGTACTTGGACGTGAACCCCAGATTATAGTGATAAAAAGAGGACAAAATTATCATTAAAACATGGGGTTCTTAATGTTGATATGTGCGTATATATATCTGTTTTTATTTTTGCCTTTCTTCATACCACAAGTGATTTAAAGATCTTACCGCTTGCCAACAAATAACTTTCCAGGCCATTAATTATTAATTATAGTCATTAATTATTCATATATAAATTCACACACACACACACACATATATATATACTAAATAATAATTTTAAAATTATGCTGAAACTTTTATTATTTCGGCTCGTATATATTCATAGTTCTAAAAGAATTAACAAACCTTTTTTTAATAATAAAAAAAAATGTTTTGTTTTTGTCCTAAGGGATTATGCCTTTAGAAATAGATGGAAGCCAATAAATGAGACATACCTGAGTAGAAGAGCCACTTGCAAGATGTTGCAAACAAATCTTGTAACAGGTGGTATACTTTTAAACACAGACTTTCATTTTTTTTTTAAACTAATCATTAGACAGGTAAGACATTATAAAATTAAGATTGACAGTTAAAATGTATTTTTAAAGAAAATAACGTTACTTTCAATATTAAAAATTATTTTTGAGTAGTATAATTTTAAGTGATATAAATAAAGTCCAACAAGACATATTACAGTATAAATGAAATAGAAAAATTAAAACATAAGGTTGTGTTTGCTTATGAGCATATAATCGAAATTAAAAATATTGTGATCTCATTCGGTTAACTTACACAATATAAAAATATCCAAAGTTTTTGTTGAAAAATAATATGTGTGTATATATGCTGATGTGTTTTGAAAAGACATAGGAAATTATAATTGGACAACGTGTTAAAGTTTTTTTTTTTAAAAAATATATATATTATAGCACTGCAAGATAAACTAAAAATCAAGAGATGATCCTATTATTCATGTATCATCATCATCATCAACAAACATTATCAATCCACTGCAGGATAAAGGTCTCTCCAAGTTGAGTCCACCTCCGATCTTTAGCTTCTCCATATCACCCCTGCACACTTTCTTATTTCATCTATCCATCTCACACGTGATCTGCTTCTGGGTCTTTTACAGTCTCTTGGAATCCCGTTTAAGATTTCAATTATCCATCTATTATCATCTCTTCTAGAAATATGTCCAGCCCAAGTCCCCCTTCACTCTTTTAATTTTTTCAATGAGGTCAGTAACATCTGTTTGTTCTATTACCCATATATTCCGTTTTCGATCTCTTCTTGTTACCCCCAACATGCATCTCTCCATACTTCTTTGAGTGGTCTGAAGTCTCTGTATTGCTCTTCTATTAAGTATCCAAGTCTCAGATCCATAAGTAAAAACTGGTAAAACACATTTATTAAAAACTTTCCTTTTCAAACACATAGGCATATTTCCTTTTAGTATCAAGTTATTTCTACCAAAAGCACTCCAACCAAGTTTAATTCTATGATTAATTTCATCCATTATGTTTCCATCTGTATTAATAATCTGACCAAGGTATTTGTAACTGTTAACTTCTTCTAACTCATCATAATCAATCTTTATTTTCATATTTTAAGAAAATCCATTAAACATTACTTTAGTCTTTTTAATATTTATCTTTAGTCCTACTTTCTTACCTTCATCTGATAACTCCTGCAACATTTCCTGCAGCTCTAAAGCATTTTTTGCAAAAAACAACTACATCATCTGCAAAATCTAAATGACTTAAATAATCTCCATTTACTTTCACTCCTTTAGCTTCCCATTTTAATCCACAAAATACTTCTTGCAGTACTGCTGTAAAAAATTTTGCAGATATGGAGTCACCAATGTCTTACACCCTTTTCAATGTTGACTTTCTCTGTATCATTATGTAATCTAATTGTTGCTGTTGCATTTTTATAAATATTCTTTAAAATATGACAATATCCTGGATCTATACCTTGATGATCCAATGCTTTAATCACTGAAGAAATGTTTATAGAATCAAATGCCTTTTCATAATCTACAAATCCAAAGCATAATGGCAACTCATATTCATTTGTCCTTTCTATAACTTCTCTCAATACCTGGATATGATCTACTGTACTAAAACCACTTTTAAATCCAGCTTGTTCTCTTGGTTGGTGGAAATCCAATGTTCTCTGTAGATGAGTTGTAATTATCTTGGTAAAAATTTTGTATAAAACTGATAAAAGGCTGATAGGTCTGTAATTTCTAATATCTTCTTTATCACCTTTTTTAAATATTAATATTAATACTGCATTCTTCCAATCATCTGGTACATCTTTATCATTTAGACATTTGGTATATAACTGCTAAAATTGTTTCTATTTCTTCACCTGCTTCTTTTAATATATCAATTATAATTCCATCATTTCCTGGAGCCTTTCCTTTCTTCATACATTTAATTGCATGTCTCACTTCTTCATTTAAAATTCTGGGCAATTCAGAAGATGTAATAGATATAGGAGGTACTTGTTCTTTATTACTATATAATTCTTGATAAAAGTCTTCTACCCATTTCATGATGTCATCTCTCTTTTTAGTAATAATTCCATCTTTTTTTCTTATTGCAGATATAAATTTCCTACCAATACCAAAATGTTGTTTTACATTCTTGAGACTTTTATTCTCTTCTACAGCTTTCCTTGCTAGTTCACAGTTATACTTTCTTATATCATTTTCAACTCTTTTCCGCACCATTTTACAAAATTCGAGATATTCAATCCTTTTTAATGCATCATTTTTATATATCTTCATATTCCTTCTTTTCTTCATAAATTCTCTAGTCTCAGTAGAAATTTTATTGGTCAATTGCTGCTTTTTTCTACCAGCTATCTTTGTTGCAGTTTTCAAAAGTGTATCAGTTATTTTCATATTAATTTCATTTAAATCTGAATCATGTTCAAAATCTACTAATGCTTGAAACCGATTTGTAAGTTCTAATTTAAATTCATTAGAATGTTTCTGAAGATTAGGAATATCAACTGTAAATATTGTTTTTCGTAATAATTTTTGTCTCTCTAGCTTTGCATTAACACGTATCTTACATCTTACTAATCGATGATCACTTCCTGTGTTAAATTTATTAAGAACATTACAATCTTGAAATATGTATTTTCTGTTAGTCAAAATATAATCCAATTCTGCTGTACCTTCATTTGGATGCTTCCATGTCCATTTCCTTTTAACATTTTTCTCAAAAAAAAGAATTCATAATATAAAGTTTTTCTTTTTCTGCAAACTCCACAAGTCTATGTCCTCTCTCATTTCTATTACCATAACCAAAATTACCTACAGCACTTTCATCTTTCATTTGTTTACCAATTCTAGCATTAAAGTCTCCCATAACAATTTTAAAATGTTGTTTACTCTGATCAAAAGCCTTTTGTACATCCATATAAAAATCTTCTACTACTTCATCACTATGAGAACTTGTTGGGGCATAAACCTGAATTATCTGCATTTGGTATCTGCTATTAAGTTGTATAACTAATCTTGCCACTCTGTCCGATACACCATCAATCTCAACAATGTTGTTCTTCCACTTTTTATTTATAATGAATCCTACTCCACTTGTATTTCCAATATTTGTGCCTTTATAATAGAGTACATGTCCACTTTTTAAATCAATTGTCTCTTCACCTTTTCTTCTAACTTCACAAAGTCCAATAATGTCCCATTTAATATAAGACAGTTCTTCTAATTCTTGCAATCTTCCTTCACTTGAAAGTGATCTGCAGTTGTAAGTACCTAAATAAAAAGTTGTCATCAAATGGCAGCCTGGGTCCGCAATCAGGGGATTCTTAGCACCCTCTGCCTTCAGCCTCCAACCACTGCCTTGGTTGGTGACTTAACAGCCTCCTGGGAATAAGGGCCATGATTTATTTTTGTCTGTCATAATTGTATAATTATTAAAAAATATTTATCATTTACACATACATTCATTCTGCCTTATCAGGCAACTGAGAAGAAAGATCATGGTGTTTCTTAATCTTAAACTCAGAGGTAAAAAGCTAATAAACTCACCACGCTGGCCAATGTGTGTTGGTGAGCAGCCCATCCGTGTTCGTATACTATATAAATAATCACATAGTAATAACAGCTGCAATGACAAGAATGAATAGAGAATACATTAAACTAAATGTAATGTACTTTCTTTTATGAATCCTAAATAAAAAATGTATTTTAAAATTAATTTTAATTTTAGAATTATGAGACTGAAGTGGAGCTGGGATGGACATATTACTAGAAGAGATGATAATATATGGGCTGTTGAAACCTTAAACTGAATTCCAAGAGATTTTAATTAAAAGACCTAGAAGAAGACCACATGTGATATGGATGGATGAAATAAGTAAGTGTGCTGGGGTGATGTGAAAAATAGAAGCTAGAGGTGAACTTGAAGATATCTTTATTCTGCAGTGGATCAATAATGCTTTAAAATGATGATGATGATTTTAAAACTAATAATGATAAACAATCACAGTAATTAAATCAAGGATTAATCCCCCATACAGTCAATTTTTTTACATACTTGATATTTAATTTAAATAAAGTTTATGAAAAAAATAAAATTATTTTAGAAATAATAAAAGTATATTAAAACAACTAAATTATTTTGAGAAATAAAACAACTTAACTTACTAATTAATGTTAATAATGATGATTGTCATATGAGTATACAAGACATTTTGGAATGCTTCCTTCCATTTAACCATCTAATATCTTTCTCACATTTAGTAGGGGTTTTGTTGCCAATTTAATTCTGTAAGCTGTTTAAGTGAAAATCTTACTTTTTTTTTTTTAAAAAAAAGTCTGTGTATATATTGCATAAAATTTATAACCATCATCCAAAAAAGTGGAATTAAAAAATTATCATGGATGCTAGGAGTAAAATAATTTCCAAACTAGAGTGGGTTACAACTGGAATGGAATATCTTTAGAAAATAACAATGCAATAAAAAATGGCAAATTGGGAAGAAAACTTTCTGATTAAGTAGTTCTTATTATAATATTTCAAAGTAAATAGAAATTCTTACCAAAGTGGATAAATTAAATGCAAATACCATTTTTTATGATTTTAAAACTTTGTACAGTAGACAAAACACAATAATTTTGTGTCTATTTTTACATTTATATTTTTGTATGATATTTTTCCTTTTTTAGATAATTGTTTTGGATAACAACTTAGTTTTAGTCTATAAATTTGGTATGAATTAATTCTAAAAACTCGCATTTCAATGTTCCATTGAATGAACACCTCTTTAGTGAACATATTTTTTGAATCATCTTTATTCATTGCATAAAATTCCACTATATTACATGCCAGTGCTTATGGGCTTGTGTCAAACAAAGCATTATAAGTTTTTTATTTCTTTAAACCAATTGTAATCTGACTTTACTCTGTTTCATTTAATCAAAATATATGTATTTTAAAATGGTAATGCTACATTTATATTTCCAGCTTAATTTCTAAAATTGACCATCTTTAATGAAGAACAGAATTTGCTCTTCTATCAATCAATCTTATCTCTCTTTCACATTCATATGACTTTCAAATATGGTAATGTTTTGAAATGAATCCAAGTATAGTTAAGAAGTCTGTTACTAGATTGGGAATTATCATAAAACAGGGCTTTGGACGTTCCATCTTCAGATTTTCAATGAAATGGAAGGCTGAAGAATTGTGAGTTGGAATAGTTTGAAGCCTGTCCATTAAAGTATGAAGATTGGCTATCTTAATATAAAGCTGAGCACTGGTTATATATATATGTGTGAGGATAGTAATCTAGACCAACTGATGATTGCTGGTTTAGCATGAAATATGTATATTGGTGATTATTTATCTTTTCAACATGTGTGTGATCAGGTGGGTCAGCAATATGAGATGCCACTGAGAGTAGTGGGTCATGTGAAAGTCTGAGTTTGAATCCCACATACATTACATAAAACAGACAGTAACTAAATGCATTTTTTGGGGGCAAGAATGGCATATACCAAATATGACTTCTGTGCTTCTTTTCAACACCAGCAATAGGAACATCATTTTTTTTATATTTAACTTAAATCTATGAATTATAAGACTGAGTAATCTTGAAAAGATTTGTTTGCTAATACTGTTGCTGCCAAAAATGATAATTGATTACATTTAATATAATGCTGGGGTTGCTGAAATAAACTGCGTTGTTATAAGATTAGTGGATAGAAAAGAAAACATAATGATAGTTAGAAGTATGTGAAAAAATCTGTTTTTTTTTTGTTGTTTTTGGCCAATAGTAACATTCTGACAATATGACTAAGACCACTTTCTCAACACTGACAAAAATTGTATCATATTATAAACAGATTTCTGTTTTATTGTTAAAACCATATAACAAATCCCTTTTAATCATAGTTCTTTACCCTCCAATTAAAAATGACTAGATATTTAATTATTAAGAAATAATTACAGGGGATTTGAACGCAGACATTCAAGCTCCCTTCATTTATCCATTATATCTCATACACCCAATACACATGACCACACACGAGTGAAAAAAAATAAATGATCCCACGTGTGTGTGGTCATGTGAACTGGATATATAAAATAGAGTGCATAACTGAAGGGGGCATGAAAGTCTGTGTTTAAATCCTCTATATTACACATAAACTCCAAGTATTTTTTTAAGAAGTATGCATGCATTCAAATATTATTAACATATAACACAATACTTAGCTAGAGACCTTTTATACTGAAAAATATATTGCCAAACTAACAGATTTTGATAAAAATATAGACATTACAGATAATCTAACTGACAAGAGATTGAGAAATATACTGATATTAGCACTAGTTTAATATATACATAATTGTAGAGACCTATAGTAAGAAAAACTATAAAAAGAAAATAAATATAAAATTTCAAGAAAAAGTCGATTTTTTATTGTCTAGATTGGGTCAGTAAAATAACTTTTTAGTTTGCTTAATTTAATAAATTCAATTATATATCTTTGGTTTAACATTATATTTCTGGATTTCATTTATATGCACACAAACACATATTATACTGTTAATAATATTTTTTTTTTAAAAAAAAAGCATTTAAATATTAATATCTTTTTGGACAATAAGTTATAAATTTTATACTTGAGTGCTTCGAATAGAAACAAGAAAGAAAAAAAATCTTGCTATTTTAGTCATTTAGTAAAATACTTCCTTAGCTCTAATGGTGTGACAGGCATGTTTCTTAAAAAGTAGGTTTCCTTTTACAAGATGCTTCAAAACTGTTGACTAATTCTGTAATTTGCAAATTTTGTCTTTCAAAGCATGGGTGAAGATTTGGTTACGTTTATTTTGGATGCAAAACTACAACGTCGAGGACAGATAGATAAAGAAAAAATAAAAGACAAAGTATTTTTCCTTATGATTGTCAAAATTTAATGATAAATTACGTACACATCTAAACTAACTTTGTTGATTTTCTCACTGCCATATAAAATGGATTATTTAAATAATTTTATTTTTTAAATTATCATAATTGTTATTTAATATATAGATATATGAGCACAGACTTTCACACGACCACCATTCTCCATTTTATCTCATAACACTGATAAACTTCAACACATATATGTTGAAAAGATAAATAATCACCAATATTTCATGCTAAACCAGCAATCACTAGTTGGTCCAGATTACCATCTCTACACATATATGCTATAAGTGCTCAGATATATATTAAGATAGCCAATCTTCATACTTTAATGGACAGGCTCCAATCTACTCCACACTACAACTCTTCAGCCGTCCATCCAATTGAAAATCTGATGATGGAATGCTCAAAGACCACCCTGAGGCTGAGATTCTTGTCGAACGACCTAAGGTCAATCTAACCCCTCATGTACCGGACATAATCCATTTAATACATATATGGGGTGGGCAGACATCTCTACTGTGTAATAGCTGAATCACAGGATTATTATATACCCGTGTCTATATATGTAATATATAGGGTATATGAGAACAGACTTTCACACGACCCACCACTTTCCACTCTATCTCATAACACTGATACACTTGAACACATATATGTTGAAAAGATAAATAATCACCATTTGTATAAGGCAATTAAATAAAAATGTGTATTATTTTCAGATCCACTCGTTCAACCTCCTTTATTATTCAAAAGTAAATGCTACTCTGTCAAATATGTCTTAATATTTATTTGCCTACACTATTTAAACGATATAAGAAAGAGAAAAGCTCAAAAACTAAAGATTCTTGAATATCGTATAGCTAAAAAAAAAAAAAAAAAAAAAAAAAAAAAGTAGATTGTGGTTATAATCAAAAAATATACTATATGAAATTATAATTTGATATATACAATTCTATTACAGACTCTTATAAACTAGAATCCTAAATTGTTCAGAACAAATAATTAAAAATATACATTGAAAAGTGTGATCACTCCACTAATAAAAAAGGCTGGATAGAAATAACTGACTGTCAGCAGATTATCATCATCATCAACATCATCATTATTTGATCAATAAGTGTACATCATTTTTCTACTTCCTCTTGTTCAATCTTTCATCATGTTAATTTTTCACTTTTAGTTTCATCATTAGTTATTCTTGGTACTATATCCTACAAACACTTTTATATTAAACTTACTTCTATATCTTCCAATCTCTGATGAAGCTTATGGATATTTCTATGATCACTTTCTCTGTTCTGTAAAGACATTTTAATTAAACTATATAAAAATATAATTTCATCCTATCTATTCTATCATAACAAAAAAAATAATTGCGATTTACAATGATTGCAGCAATAAACTATAACAATTGTCTCGCATTGTGTGATATTTCAAGGACAACCAATCAGACACTCAATCTCAAAAACATTGCAAAAGCATTAGTATAATGTGGAGTATTCAACATATCTTCTACTTTAGAAATCATTAAAAAAATTTAAAAATGTCTAGGCAAATTAAAAAATTATATAAAATGTATTGATCCGCAGACTAACTTTTTAAACTGTGTTTGAATTATTAATATTGTTCAAGTATTTACCAATAGAAAGACTATAATTTTATAATAATTCTACAACAAAAGTTTTTTGCTTTTTATAATTTTTAAGATTAAACTCTGTCGTAATAATGCAACAAAAGTTGGTACTTCGGGATTAGTGCTGCCATGATTGGCCATAATTATTCTTTGTGAATTATCACTTTAGGCTTGAATTCAAGTTAACTTTAAAAAATTATTATGAATACTATATAAATAAAAGATTTGAATTAAATGAACTGAATATCAAAAATTGTTTTTGTTAATACTAACTTTTTTATCCAAAAAATCTTTTATTTATATTGTACTCATAATAACTTTTTTTATATTAATTTGAATCCAAATTATTTTAATATATAGTTCGAATTCATAATTTTTTTTAAAAAAATTTCTTTTTTAAATATAAATGTTGCTAATCTTTAAAAAAATAACAAACCTGAAGTGTTAGAATAATTCGTAAGGTTAGAAAAATTATGGCTGGACACTTACATCACAGCAGTGGTAATCCCAAAATACCGAAAAGTTCTATATAATTATTAAAATTGATTTCAAATTAGTAATGACTGGAAGGTTGCTATTCTTCCACATGCACTTACTATTACTTTCAGACAGCCAATAGCTGTTAAAACAGCGGTCTGATGAGTGATCAGGCCTAGACACATGACAGAGATTTTTTGACAAGAAAAGTAATAGTAAGGCGCATGTGGAAGAATAGCAACATTTCAGTCATTACTAATTTAATATCAACATGCGATTTAAACAAAATATTATTTAAAATTGATTTCTTAAAGTTGTGTTTGTATATGAAAAACAACAACTCTAATTTTGTCCTCTTATACTGGAAAAAACATATAGAATGAATTCAACATGTCTCCAGAAAAATACAGACAACTACAACATGGTGTGCCATTTGTGTATACAGCTTTAACAATTTAAGTATAATTCTTCAAAAGCTATCATATTGATTGCTAACTATGATTACATTTTTGATACACAATTTCCCTAAAAGTATCAACTTTATAATTATCTAATAATACTAATAACAAAATCATTTGATTTCATGAAATGTATATATTAAAAATAAACAAAATAAACAAAGCATTAGGAAACTTAAAAAAATAAATCATAGTCACATTTTTTTACCAAGATGAATTTAGATAAGGTATCTTACAGTTAATTAGTTTTTAAAAGAAAAAAGACCTTGAAATGTTAAAATTCAACTCCAGTAGCTTCAAACAGGGAGAAATTGTATATAGGGTATATATAAAATAATATTGACTATCTTGGTCTAAAAAAACTAAATATTGATATTGAGAAAAAATATATAATATATTAAAAAATCAAAAATTTCAGACAATTTATATATATATATAAAAGAAACAAATATTTAATTATTTTACTATTTTCCTAAATTATTTGAAATGTTTGATTTCTTAATACATAATTCATTTTAAATGAATTATTTGATTGCATGCCTTTTAATTTCAAAATACTCCTACTATATAATATTTTTAATGCAATCATTTTCAGCTATGGGTATATGTCAAGTTCAATATCCAAAGATAGCAGATTGATTTAATTAGATAACAGAATTCAAATAACAATAACATTGTAATTTTTGTTATGGTAGTTTATATTGCTTACAACTCTCTTAAATCTGCATTTTAAGATTTGAAGTTACTTTTTAAAAGTTGAATGAGCTCCTTCCATCATTAAGAGTTAGTTTTTATTATTTTATAATTATCTCTGTTGCCATAAATAAATGCATTTTATTAACTTAGATTGTTATTATTCATTTATTCATTTTCTTTATTTTTGATTTGTTTTTAAATACATCAAAACGTTAGTTGCTAAAAGTTTTTGACTTACTAATTGGGCCTCCATAAAAATTTTATGCCACATCTCATAAGAGTCTTACTCAAAACATGCTAATAGAAACTGATCTGAATTTAATCCTTTACAAGATGTACCTCAGATTAATTTAACACCAGAAGAAAGACACCATAATTAAATAGTCAATTATAACTATCGAGAACTGGTGTAATTATAACTGTAAGTGATTTATCTCCAACTTTAATGTATGCTCCACATCAAACAATGGGTAAATTATCCAATCTTCTCAGTGGACAATAATTTTGGAATGTTTTTAGATATTTTTATGTTGTTGTCTTTTTTGGCCAAAAAACTACAGTAAAATTCATTTTTGCTAGCAGTGCTTCAATGTTTTCAGCCACAGTTCCTTTAGGTCAGACTTCAAAATTGAAATTATCATTTCCATTTTTTATTGTAATTTTCTTCACTTGAATTTTTAACTAAAAATACAATATCAGATAAAGATTGTACTTTCCGCTTTTTTTTTTGATGTTATAGGAAGTGTATTCAAAATAATAAAGCAGGCCACTTAGCACATTTTGACAAATTATAAATTGAAGCTACATTATGGTTGTTTTTTTTTTCCAATTATTTTTGTTCCTTTCTATTGTTTAAATAAAAGCACGCCAGTTAAATTACTGTTTATAATTAATACTCATTTCCATAATATAGTGAAAGCAGATTTTACTCAAATCAATCTACAATAAAAGTTTGTATTCTATTTTGTTAGATAAAAAATTGGAACATTTAGCACAAATTATCTAATGCAAATAAATACTACAAGAAGATATATCTGATAATAGATATAATATAGGAAAATGTCATTCTATATCATTTGGTTAGTATGTAATTAGTATGATTTTGTTCACATATTTTAAATAATTATGAGTTTGTAGGATAAATATACTTTATAAATAATAATTAAATATTAAAAAAATTGTTTAATATA
The DNA here is from genome assembly GCA_028023455.1 of Epiperipatus broadwayi. Taxonomy (NCBI): domain Eukaryota; kingdom Metazoa; phylum Onychophora; class Udeonychophora; order Euonychophora; family Peripatidae; genus Epiperipatus; species Epiperipatus broadwayi. Next base: position 3,105,968 of record JAQFVV010000004.1, read on the forward strand.
TGTTGACCTCAAAAAATTTTATTACTCCTATAGTCTATGTTGATAATATTGGCATTCATTAACAAACATAGTGTTAAAAATTCTCAAACTTTTAAAAGTCACAAAAATGATTTAAAAAAACATAATTCATTTAATAAAGTAAAATAGTTAACACTAATTTATAAAAAATTGTAATAAAATGTATTGAGCACAAATTTATTACTAAATTTTTGCTTTATGACATTTATTTTACTAAAAAATTTCTAAATTATTTTACAAATGAAAGATTCAGTAGAGAATCATCATCATCATCAACCATTATCAATCCACTGCAGGATGAAAGTCTCTCCAAGTTTAATCCATCTTCTCCGATCTTTAGCTTCTTTTCTCCACATCACCCCTGCACAATTTCTTATTTTATCCATCCATCTCACATGTAGTCGCTTTCTGGGTCTTTTACAATCTCTTGTAATCCAGTTTAAGATTTCAATTGTCAATCTATTATCATCTCTTCTAGCAATATGTCCAACCCAACTCCACTTCAGTAGAGAATAGAGATAGATAAGTTAATTTTGTTTTGTGACTACAAATTACCAATGTAAAGCAATATATAAAATGAAAAAAAAAAAACGATTCTCTCTTTTTCTATAATAATATAAAAATATTAAAAATCATATAAATATTATTTTCAATATTAATATTAATTTAGGATGAAGTTACATGAATGCAAATATATCTAAACCCCATAAAATTCCTAATGTTGCCTTTTTTAGAAGTCAATGTTGTCATATATCACAACTTCCATTATTATTACCTTTCAATAAATATTATTTAAACAAATATATAAATACACACACACATTTGTAAATTTGTATACGTCCTATTATTTATAAAATGATTTTTATCCATTGTACAATTATATATAAAAGAAAAAAAGCCTCATTTTAAGATAGCACATTTTATTATCATGGCCATGATCTAGAGTTCAAACTCGGACAGTAAAATTAAGAGTTTAAATATAAATCCAGCTTTGTTTGATCAAGAAATAGGTATCAAATTATATTTGGATACAGAATAAAAACAGAAAGTAAAACAACTAAAATTCTTGTCAACTAATATTTGCAAGCCAGATGAGAAACACTTTTGTCATGTAATGGGTTATTTAAAAAGGCTTTTTTTATCTTACATTTTTATATAAAGAATGTGAAACTGTCTTTAGTCTTCTAATCATTCTTTTTTAATAGGTTAATTTTTTTTTAAATTCATTTCCAATTACTAAAAATAATACCAATACACTGTATATCTTTTTATGTATTTTATAACTATTTTTAAAAAAAAAAAAAAACTATTTTAACACATTTCTATATTATATAAACATTTATTTCTAACGAATTGAAGAATTAATGATTTAAAAACCAAGTATCATTTTGTTTTAATGTGTAGAATATAACTATTATTTCTAATTGATATCTGTTCTCAATTAATCTTAATTTATGTCTAATAAAAAGATATTACTAATATTATAATAAAACTAATTGCTGGAAAAGTTATAATAGAAATAACTAATTATAATTGGTTTTTTGAATTTTGTACAGTTAAAACTAAAGATAATAATTCATATAAGTCACCATCAGACAAAAATGGTTTATTCCAACAATATGATATCCGAATACAGTTAAAATTGCATTGATCTAACTACTAATTTGATAGTTTAGACTGTCGTTAATAAATTATAAAGAGATAAATTTTAAATTTTCACAGTTGACAAACTTTATTATTTGGTCCTGAATTAGAATTTTTATTTTAATCTTGGATACACACATATTAAAAACTAATAATAAAAAGTATAGTAAATAAATTAATATAAGTACTGTACATACACTCTAAAATAAAATTTAAAAATATATAATTTTATAAATATCTATGAATATAACTGATATGAAATGCTAGTTTTTGTTTATGCCTCTCCCCCTCCCATCCAGAAATTCTATTTAATTCATAATTTTAATTTTTTAATACTATAGTTGATTTTAAAAAAAAAACAAAAAAACAACTCACTCATAAAACATTTCTAAAAAAAGAGAGACATTAAATTAAATTAGTAAGTGTAATTTTATTTTATTACTAACATAAGCTGCATTACTCTAAAAATAAGGTTTTATGTATATATTTTAAGCACATATATAACCAATATAAATTAATAATAATAGTTACCATATTAGTATTTAAATTTTCATTTAATAAAGCAAAGGAAAAACATAATCAGTAAATGTTTATTAGTACTGATATAAAAATAAGTTTAATGAATCTTAATTTATTTAAATATATATTCAATATTATAAATATTAATAGTTAATTAATATTTGCTTTAAAAATAATTAAACTTTCAAATGAAAGAAGAAAATACATTATTGGATATTATTTTAATCCTGAAGATTCATCAGTCTAGAAAGGTTAGGAAATAAACAGCATCAGACTAATAGTGTTTTATTTGTATTTATATATTGGGCTATTTCCATCATCTAATATTGAATGTTTTTCAGTAAAAAATAACTTTATTTAAATTTTCCAATTCCATTCAACTGTTAGTAATAATACACAGGTTAGTATATGCACAATGTTTCAAGAGGTATTCTTCTTCTCTCTTCTTCAGATGTTGCTGGCCTCACCAGTACTGTGTCCTCTCTTCTTCAGATGTTGCTGGCCTTACCAGTGGCAGTACTGGTCAGACCAGCAACATGTAAAGAAGAGAGAAGAATAATACTTCTTGAAACATTGTGTGTATATTACTGTGTATTATTACTAACAGTTAAAATGTAATTGGTAATTTTAAATAGTTATTTTTTTCTATTTCTTACTTAATATTAGATGAAGAATAGTCCAAAATATAAATACAACTAAAATAGTATAATTACAAACCTTCAGGAAAATAATATTGTTCTATAGTTGTGTTTAGATAAAATCACTATATTATTGATGATTCACAAATATCATTCTTAGTCACACTTGATGTAAAAGAAAATGATTTTCTAATACTTTATTAGAAATTTCTATTATATATCTTTTTCTATAGCATTTTAAAAATATATTTTAAAAGGTAGCTTTTCTAAAATATTTTTTTATTATTTGACATTTGGTCAATAGTGGCAATGTATTAGTTTTTATTTTTCAACTGTAACTATATTGGTTTTAGAAATATTTAAGTAGAGTCATGTGATTCAAAATAATATATGAAATCATATTTAAGCCACTAAACATCACATGATCACCATTTCTTATGCTTGCTCATAACTGTTATTAAAACAGGCATCCATTGATTACTCTGGCTTGCAGTGAGTGGTACTACTGTATGGAGAATTTTGCCTGTTTCACAATCATATTTACTTGGTTATTTCATTAATCTATCATTTGAAGTTTGATCATACCTTAGTCCCAAATTATCAGAGTCAGAAGTATATGCACTATTATTTTAATGTTTGTATTTGTGTTATATGAACTCTAAAATAATTGTACATATGCTTTTGATAGAACAAAGCTTACATTCTTTATGAAATATATTTTATTCCCATATGTTCATTGTTGTAGGGAAAAAATTATATTAATTACTACAAAACAAATTTATATTTTGATTACTGTATACATAAGTTGTATATATACACATTCTGTTTATAAGAGTTTACAATATGAGAAATGCGAACACATGATAATTTCTTTGTATAAAATGGTTTCATTTATCAGAAGTAAATATAGAATTTATTTACAATTTGACATATATTGATCAACAGACATTGATATTTAGCATCTAATACATTAAAATTGAATCTTATATCATATTTGCTGTTTTAGACTTGCGAGTTTAAGATCTTTCTGTGTGATTACTATTTGTACAGTGAATTTTTTTGTTCAATGAGATTTGCTTAAACAATTAATTTAAAACAAAATGTGACTGTGTACAGAGTTATGCGCTTTTATTATGACTTTTTCATTTATTTATTTTTTAAGTGTCATAGCATCGGCCGGGACGCGAACTCACAACCTGGGCAACTGCCTGCAAGTGCAAGGCAGTCACGCTGACCTCTCAACCACCAATGCAAGACGACTTTTTCATTTTTATTTGGAAATATCACTTTCGTAGTAATGTTAAATTAAATGATAAAAAAGAATAAAAAAATTAGAATCTATTATTTGGGACACAGATTCCAATGATAAAATTAATAGCTTCACCAAATTCAAGAAAGCATCACATCAATAATTGATAGAAAAAATAATAATTGCCCTAATAATAAAAATAATCTTCTTGAATACTGGTTCAAAAAGAAAAAAAAATTATAAATAAAAATATAAAATATTAGTGATTTCAAATAAAATCTGCACAATATGGCTTTTTAAGAAAAAAGTATTTCAAAGTTGTCAAAAGTATTTCAAATTGTGGCATCAGAAATAAATGAAGTACAATAAGCTTCTCTAAAAGAGAAAATGAAAGATTTTTTTTCTTAAAAATTTCTTCCAAAATGTAAGCTTGTGGTTACGACCTGTAGAGGTCCCTACTATCGCATTTTTACACACACATTTTTGAGGTTACAGCCTTAGTAAATACTACTAACATTTGGATAGAGAATTTTAATACCCTTAAGCAAGATACCATGTCAAAAATATATAATGAATATAAAAATATTTAACAATTAGTTGTAATGCATTTAATACATTTATAGCCTGAAAAACGGATGTAAATCAACTTCAGATATATAAAAAAAAACTGAAATTCAAGTTAAAAATCAATTGAATATAAGTATAATAGGACTACATTCTGACAAATGTACTCTGACATTGTGTAATTAGCCTATTTATACAGTGTACTGAATATTTCTTATATATGTAAATAGAAGTATTTGACCTTAGGATTTTCACTTTATATTCATTCTCCAACAACTTAAATAACTGACACACATGACCACATACATGCAAAAAAGGTAGATGATCCACAATATACATATTTCATGCAGTACCAGCATTTATCAGTTAAATTTTATTGCAAAGGAATACTAGAAAATAGATATTTAATAAAATAATTGAAAAAAATCTGAAAATATATTAATTATTGATGAAGCTTCCATATTATTCTGAAAAATAATCAATAAACATTTTAAAAAAATAACAATTCAGTTAACATCAATAATTTCAAAAGTACTAGTTGCATTAGAAAAGAAAAAAAAAACTAACGATATAAAAATAAATATTTTTTACACAATATTTAAATTAATTTAAATACAAGTATAATGCATATACTGAACTTTAGATGAATGTATATAGAGGGGATATGAACATAGACTGTCAAACTTCCTTCAGCTATCTATATAACCAATACACATGACCACATACATGTAAAAAATATAAATGGTCTCCAAGATACATATTTTGTGCTGAACCAGCACTCATCAGTTGTTTCTATATCATCATCTTCCACACACACACACACACACACATATATATATATATATATATAATCAGAGCTCAGTTTATATTAAGATAACTAATCCTCAAATTTTAAGAGACAGGCTTCAATCTTCTCTATTCTCCAACTCTTCAGCCATAAATATTATGAAAAATCTGATAATGGAGTAACTTAAAGTCAATATGGGCATGACAATAATATTGTCATCAACAAGTGCTTTCAGTATTCCATCATCAGATTTTCAATCATATGGATGCATGAAGGATGGGGAAGATTGAAGCATATCCATTAAAGTGTGAGAATTTGCTATCTTAATATAAACTAAGCACTGATATATATATATATATATATATATATATATATATATATATATATATATGTGTGTGTGTGTGTGTGTGTGTGTGTGTGTGTGTGGGAGTGGGGAGATGATAAGGTGGATCAAGTAATGATTGCTAGTTCAGCACAAAATACATATATTGGAGATCATTTATATTTTTCACATGTATATGGCCATGTGTATTGATTATATACGATGGAATGGATAGCTGAAGAGAACTTGAAAGTCTGTGTTCAAATACTCTCTAATATATAAATCAATAATTTATAAGTAGATTATAAAAAGCAATAGTATTAAAATTTTCAGTTAAATCTATGAAATGTTAAAAAAACAAAAAAAGGATCTGTTTTTTTTATTTTGAGAAAACATGTATAATAAATATTCTATTATACTTTGCTATTCCAAAATCACATGATCCCCTGAGCAACTAATCTTTTACATTTTATTATTATTCTGGATAATGAATGTGTTGTAAGTTAGTAAAATATATACTTCATTTGTTTACGATAAGGCTTCAAATACTATAATTCCACAAATTATGAAACTGACAATCTATATAATGTTCAACATGGCAACCATGATCTACAAGATAATTATAATATTACTTTTATACTAATAAAAAAAAATAATGATTTCTTTGGCTTTCTTTTTTTTATATTTTTAAAAAGTTAATTCCTAAATATGTCTGCATTTAGTTTAACATACATGCTTGCACACACACACTTTTATGAATTAAAAATAATTACTTGTATAAATTCTTATGTACAAGTAAAAAAAAAAAAATCACATTCTCTGTAGAAATGATAATAAAATAAAAATATATACTGTGATTATAGATAAAATATTTTTATTATAAAAAATTAATTTTAAAATTAAAAAAAAAAAAAATCAGTGTTTTTAAAGTTTGAGAAATGTTTACGAGCTTTTTAAAAATTAATAGGTTTACATTTAAGATAATTTGATTATTTTTAAACAAACAAACAAATTACAATTTTTTTATTAACAAGACACACTAAAGCAGATATTCTTAGAATCAGATGATCACCATTTTGTATGCTTACATATGCTGTTAATAAAAGTACCAAACTGTCCTTACAGTAGTGCCACCAAGTGCAAGTCTTTTTAATCAATGGATGCAGAAAGTTTGTGCATTAAAACCCTATCTAGTGCACAGTCATCCAACATCTGCAGACTAGTTTCTAGGGTGTATCTTTTATCAGTGAGGAGCCTTGGATTTGAGAGCACTGCACTTAGACCTTAAGATCGAATGCAACTCTCCAGCATCTACCTTTTTTATAGTTAACCAAATAGATAAAAGATCAATGCTGAAGGGTTGCAATAGATCCAAAAGTCTAGGTGCAGTGCTCTCAAATCCAAGGCTTCTCACCATAAGCTACAAACTAGTCTAGAGATGTTGGATAAGTAGGCACTAGATAGGGATTTTATGCACAAACTTTCCTGCATCAACTGATTACAAAGGCTTGCACTTGGTGGCACTACTGTATGGAGAATTTGGTACTCTTATATTCATAGAATGTTAAGACAATATTTATTTATGTTTATATATAATCGAATACTCAGTTCTCTCATCTAAAGTAATTTTTATAATTTAATTTAAACCTTATTTTGTATTGATGTTTCTGTATTTTCTCCTTTTTAATTTTATGTTGTTAATTTAACCATTCAGAACTTTTTAGCTTTGTTTTCCAATTATTGGACTCTACATAAACACTAAGTTACTGTGTGTATAATGGAGGAGAAGAGATATCCATGAAATCAGAAAAGCAGTTGAAGTGAAAAATATATTATAACAGATAATGAAAAAATGACATTAAGATGCACGATCATCATTTACAAGAATGAATAAAAGTCAATATTCAAGGTGATAATTTATTGGGATGGAAAAGAATGCCACAGAAGACTTAGATCACCAAAAGGGATGGGTGTCTGCTACAGAAAGATGGGTAGAAATAGAGAAGATAAATATACAAAGATTTTTGGTTTCAGACACACTCACCAGTGAGAAATCTTGAAGAAGACCTTTGAAATTATTATTGGGTGGTTTCATTAAACTGGCAGGCATCAATGTATAATATAGTTTTTAATTAGAACCTATTAAAAAGCAAAAGCTTTACTTTTATAGCCATTAGATTTTAATCACACAATTATCATTATTTCAAAAAGATTGCAATCAGGTTGGGGGAAAAATCTTGTGCAACATTTAGCTTAGATTGCTATCAGTTGAACATATGAACCAGTTTAAATATAATGGATAGTATTTTAGATAGAAAGACAAACTTAGATGTTAATTTGAAGTATACTTCTCTAACATTTAATAAGTTAGAAATAAGACTTTTACTTAATGATTAAAGGTAATAATGACTGTGATTTTTGTTATGAATGTTATATACAAAACCCTTACAAAAGTACCTCAAAGACACTGCATAACATAAAGACACTAGTAGTTGTATCCAAAGATAAAAATCGGACATTAGATGTTATGATATTGCATGTGCAATTGCGAGGGCACACATTGTGCTTAAAGCATATGAATAAATATAACAGATATTCTAAGAGAATATTTCTAATAAACTTGGCAAACTTTTCATAATATAAACAGATTTACATCACTACTTCAAAAATACACTAAAAGTACTTTTTATTTATGCAAATATTGGAAATCTTGTTTAAAGACTGGTGCCTTATTGGATCCCATGAAAACAATATGTTTACATATAAACAATAGATATTCAGATTGTAAAGAAAATCATTTAACTTTCTTATATAAATGTAAATCTGACAGGATAATTCCTAAACGTTTGCAACTAAAACCTCCAATTTATTCTCAGAGAGCTGAGAAAATTACTCAGAGAGCAAGTGAAGCTCTGTTAAGAGAAAGAATAAATGCTCAAAGGATTTGTAAGCATCAAACAATACATTCCATTAACAATGTAGAATGTTTTCTAAAAAATAAACTTACTGATGAAGACTACATGAGAGTTTCTCAATCAGTAAGAAAATCATATTCTACATTACATGGAAAAATAAAAGAATGCCAAAATAAGAAACTTGCTAACCTACATGGGCATATCAAAAATCACAATGTATCAAGCAATTTACCAACTTCATCTGTTAAAAATATCAGTTCTAAATATCTAACAGTTACTGAAATCTCTGTTCTTGAAAGAGGATTAAATTTTGCTGTAACACCACATAATATCCCTTTATTAGATATAATGGCAGCCATTGAGGAAGTCACCCAAAAATTGCCTTTAGAAGAAGCAGCAGAATTACAGTGAAGAATAAAAAAAACACTTGAGAAGCAACAAAAATTGAAGTCAAACATATCCAATAGTCAGAGGAAAGCAATTAAATCTCTCAAAATAGATAAATCTATAATTATTCTCCCTGCTGACAGAGCCAATGCAACAGTTGTAATGGATACAACTGATTATGACAACAAAATACAAGAACTTCTCACAACAGGCTAATATAGAAAAGTTGCAAAAAATCCAATAATGAGTACAGAAACAAAGCTACAAGCATTACTCAGAACCATCACCAGTACTTCACTGATTCAGAAAAAAGTAAAATAACATATTTCAGCAAAATTCCTCATCTTTATGGGCTACTTAAAATCCATAAGGAACATGTTCCATTAAGACCTATTGTTAGTTCTAGAGATTCACCTTGCTAAAATTTGGCAAGATCTCTTCTCAAAGTTCCAAGTCCTTTGGCACACAAAACCCAGTCCTTGGTCAGAGGATTCTAGACACTTTGTAGAATTAATCAAGAGCATGAAAATTGAAAGAACTGACTTTCTGGCAAGCTTTGATGTGGAAAGTTTATTCATGAATGTACCATGTAAAGAAGCATTGTCTATTGTAAGAAAAAGTTTAAATGGTGATAATAGTTTACAAACCAGAACAGCTCTTCCTGTTGATAGTATAATGGAACTATTAACATTCTACATAAAACAACCTACTTTCAATATAACACAGAATTCTTCCAACAAAATCAAGGAATGGCTGTGGGCTCACCATTAGCAATATTTACATGGAAAAACTTGAAACCTTAGCCATAAAAACTACTCCATATCCACTTAAAGTTTGGCTTCACTGTGTGGATGATACATTTGTTGTATGGCCACATGGTGAAACACTGCTAAAAACTTTCTGGAAACACATCAACAATATATCCCCTTTAATTAAATTCACAATAGAATCAGAACAAAAACAAAAATTGTCATTCATAGATATTCATGTGACAAGACTCCATCATAGCAAAATTAAAACTACAGTTTACCAAAAACCTACACACATACAGGAAAATACCTAGCTTATTCATCCAATCACACCAGAAATACAAAACATGGAGTTGTATTATCACTATTGAACAGAGCAAAAGAAGTTTGTTCAGAAACTATTGACTTGGAAAAAGAAAAGATGTATACAGAACAAACTTTTATGAAAAATGGTTATCCATCAGCTGTTATTAAGAAAACATTAAATAGATAACAAAAAGAACCATCAAGAAAAAAGACATTCCAAAAATAGCAGACAAATCTGCAATCAGTATAACATCAGAACAGCTTTCAAGAACCATATACCTATGAGGAATTCTAACATCTACAAAGTCTAAAATTGAAATGCTGAAAAGAAAAAAACTGCACCTATGAAATACCATGTTAATGTGGAAGAACATATATTGCTGAGACTAGTCATCCCATTGAAAAGTGGTTGCAAGAACACAAACTGATGATTAGAAGAGAGAAAACAGATATGTCTAAAGTAGCAAACCATGTATGTGCCAATGAACATATGTTCAATTGGAAAAATACAAAAATATTGGATAGAGAAGAAAAAGTACAAAGAAAAAAAATTTTAAAAAGCTGCTCACATGATAATGGCAAAAAATCCCATAAATCAACCTAGTGTGACTATACATAATATATGGAAACCATTAATCAACTTTGCTCTTAGGAAAAAATGGAGAAATCAGGAGGAACCTCATAGATAAGTATATGAAATTACTACAGACTGTTGTCTTTGGCAGAATGGCTTAGTTGGTTAGAGCATTACTTTAAAATTCAATACTCAAGAATCTAAGAATCCAGGTTCGAATCCCATGTTAGTACTGTTACTGGTCAGGCTAGCAACACCTGAAGAAGAGGGGAGAATAATACCTATTGGAACGTTGTGCATATGCTAACCTGTCTGATGTGCTATTACTAAACTGTTGAATGTATTTGGAATATTTAAATAAAGTTAAATTTTTTTAAAAGACATTTAAGACACATATTAGATGATGGAAATAGTCCAATATAAAAATACAAACAATTGTATATATTATTCAAGTAATAAAATAATATCTTCAAAAATAATTAATTCAGCTAAATACAGTTTCTATTATTATTTTTTGAAAAGCACCCAATCTTAGTTCTGGTTCCTTAAATATTAAAAATGAAGGTTGGGGAAACATTAAACAGGAAATAAACCTTCTCATCCACAACGCAGTATTTACAAATGCATAAAAGAAGCATACAGCTAGGAAAAAAAAAGCTCAAGCCATATTGTGATAGTGAGATAACATACAATTCTGTTGAAAGTCAGCTGATAGGGTCAGGTCACGTGATGATTGATTATCTAAAATTATTCCTTTTTATTTAAAAAATAAATTTGGTATGAATTTCAAATTTCTGTAGTGTGACCTTCAGGTCAGTAAGAGTTGGCATTATTTTATTTTGAACCAGTCAGCATTTTATCTGTCCACCCACCCCCTCTCTTTCCCCATCCCCTCACTAACAGCAATAATGCAAAACCAAACCGAGTGATATTGTAAGTTTGAATGAGCACGGACAACTTTCATGTTTTTATAGCACGATAGGCTGAAAGAGATAATGAATTATGAGCCTGATATGTATTAATAGAGATCAGACCGCTTTGTTTTATCATCTGAAATGCAATCAGAGGCTCGGGCTTTCTTACTTGTCTTGATTATTAAAATTCCTTGCTAATTTCTATAAACACTACGTTAATAAATATACATATGAAGGTATAAAAAACATTAACTCATTAAATAGATTTATCATTTTCAAAATAAATCTATATTGTCTATGATTAATGTTCAGTGTTCTTTTATAGCAAAAATATTTAAAAATGTAAAAGATTGATCAAATTGATAATTCCTGGCTTACTGACTTTGTTGAAATAACCTCTGAGTGAGCCAATTACAGGAATAGACTCCGGCAGCAGTCTATCCCATCAGAAATGAAATCATTTGACAACAAGAGAGGAGGAGATAAACAGAATAAAAAAGATTGGGAGCTTCGGAATAGCTTTGAATGCCTTTTAGCAATTCATCTAAGCAACACTTAAGAAAAAAAATTGATGATAATATTCAGAATGGCCACAGTATGGTGATGCAGGCAGAGAAAAAATATATATGTTTGGATTTTAACAGAAGATACAATAAATTATTCCATAGCTGAGGTAGTTAATGACATTATTTGCTTGCCTTAAGGCTTTGGTTGATTAGTCAACAAAATTCAAATTAAAAAGATATTAATAGACAAACATAAAAATTATTTAATTTTGATTAAGCGGTTCCTTAAGGATAGGAAAAACTTTTAAAATGATCAGAAAAAATTGCAATTTATTTGAAAACAAAAACATCCAGTTTAAAATATAATGCAACATTAAAATTTTATTGGACTAAAAAAAAAATGTTTTTTCGGAATACAGTCAATAATTTTCACGATCTTTTATCAACAGTATGTTATATACAAATTCACTACAGATAGTATCATATTGAACTTGAAATGCACAAGATTCTTTTCTTTTGTTTTAGGGTATTACTAGAATCCGTATTGTGTGTGTGTATGTGTAGGCATGCTGTTGTTTTTAATATGATTTTCTTTTATAGAGCAGAAACTCTTTGTCAAGCGTTGGTACCCGAGAGGTCAGCGCAGCTGCCTTGGCTTGCAGACAGTCGCGGGTTCGCTTCCCGGCCGATGCTTTGACATATGGAAAAAACTCTTAAGCTGTCATTTATTTAGCTTACAGGTAAAATTTTCTCTTATATATACCATTTGCTCTTATATCTACTAAATGACTATAATAATGAATATTTTCATCTCAGTAAGTTCTGAATTGTTTCTTGGATATTTTGTTTTATAAATTCTTTTCTGATCTCTTAGAAAGGAAGAACACATTCTGGTAGTGAGAGAAAAATCCAATTCATCAGCTATTTATTCTCATATTAAATTAACAAATCATGATATCAATTTTGAAAAAACAAATATTTTAGCAAAAATTGAACAATATGACCAGAGATTGCTAAGAGAAGCTATAGAGATTTTTAAAAGGCCCAAGAGCATAAATGAAAGGTGTGAGTTAAAGAAGATTAACAACATTTGGAAGAAACTATTGGAAGAGAAAATAAATTTTAAAACTTCTCAACCAATAGAATTTAAATATGAGGAGAAAGAAAACGATAAAAACGATTTTAAATCTCACATGCATTCTTATGATTTGAGAAAGAGGACGCTCTGAGGAAGGTACTTGATATTGTACTGAAACGTCAGCATTTAGCTTTTTCACTACACGGAATATCCCGCAAATAGTAATAATAATATGACATCTTTTATCCGTGAAAACATTAGAATTAACACATATATATATATACACACACACAAACTAACTTACAACAACTTGTTCTTAAATACAACAGAATATATATATATTTTAAGTAATAAACTTTATTAAACAAATCTCTAAATATGTACAGGAAATATCTACAAATTAGTTTTGATTAACTTTATCCATTACCATAAATTTACTGAACTTTCCCCCAAAACACCACAATACTAGTCTATAAGTCTTTCATTGTTATAAAGTTAATATAATTTTCCTATTAAATCCTAGAGTTATACCATACAACTCGTACTCCTAGTTTAAAGATGGAACTTTTATTCTCTCTTGAGAAATCCTTTATTTTACCACTTTACATACTTTTACTATCTCATTCTCTATTTGTGTGTCTATTTTTACTCCTATATTTCACAAGTGGTCATAGCAGTCCTTAACCATACTCTTTCCATAACCTTCTTAGGCCAGTATTTCAAACAGCTACCAAAATAGTTATCCCAATCATTGTCAAGTTTATTCAACCAATTAGTTTTTTTATTATCGAATATTAAAGAACACCAGATTGTCCATATAGTTTTCAATGTATGTATTATCACCATTGCATTATGTAGTTTGAATTTTATTACATTTTGCTTCAATAACATTTTAAGATTTGTCAATACACAAAGTTTCGCCTTAAATGGACCATTTGTGATTAAAAAAATCTTCAAATTCTTTTATATATAAATAGTGAAAAATATTAAGACAATCTGTTGACGGAAGTTCTTGCAATATTTCTTTCAATTCTTTATTTATGTACGAAGAAATAATTATATAGATATGTGGGATTATTAATGTGCTGGACACATGAATTAAAATCATAAACAAACTTGAAATTGTTCAGCTACGTAAAAAAGTTACTTCTTTCCTTAGTTTTTTTTTTATTATGATTAAGACGAATCAGATTACTTTTATTAATGTATTTATAACTCATTAATAAATTTTACAATTATTATTTCCTGATCACAATATTAAAAGACAATTTTGCTCTATGTTAAGAATTTTTATTAAAAAAATCACTATTGTCTTTACTTATCAAAAGAGTGATATCTAATGGTAATATTTGATTTATAGCACTTTATACTAATATTTTTGCAATACAGTCTCTAGTGATAACTCTGATACAAACAGGTAAAAGATGTTATAAACACATGCCAATAATCTAAGCAAAAATCCACACACAAGATATATAACTTTTAGTCACCATGGAATTAAAAATAATGTCTGTGATATCGTGAAACACTCTGCAATATACAAATAGATGTAAAAATATTTACATTACCTAAAATGCAACTCATGTACCTAATTTTTGTTTAATATTTTCAAAACAATAGTTTCTCTTACTTTTACCATCAAGGCAAAAAAGCTTTTCGTCATAAGCTGCAACAAAATAATGTTTTATTCATTATCATCATAGGTGTGCTATTCATACTAATACAATATAAAGACATACTGGTTTAAAATAGCACAAATTACTTCAAATATCATGAAAATTACACTTAACAGTGATAGTTTTGCTATATAAATTTATGTATAAATATTAATTTATGAAGTTTATTACATAATGTAATCAGATGATTTTACAATCACAAACTTTTTATATATAAATAAAATTGTGGAGAATTTGAACATAGACTTCCAAGCACCCTTCAGCTATCGACATTATCTCATTCAACTGAAAAATGTTATTAATATGTTTCTCTAAATCATGTGAATAAAATTATAAAGAAATCTGTTGAATTTTTTTATCAACCAGATTTTATTATTTTAGGGTAATTTATATAATTTTATTGAAATTTTTTTTATTTAATCTAAAATTTATACATTTTAAAAAAAGTACTAAAGTAAATAAATTAATATATTTATTTAAAAATAAAATGAAATTAAATGCAATTCAGAAAATATTTGTAAATTAATAAGCTTATTTATGATTCCAAGTTTTTTTTAAATATTGTTATTTTATGAGTTTATTTTTTCTTAACAAAAAAAAAATGTGTAGCAAGCAAAAGTTTTTTACTGGAGACAATGAGGAATGGGGGGGGGGGGAATCTAAAAATCATTTGAGATGAAATATGCAACATTATAAGAATTAAAAATTAAATTTTATTTTCATTTTTAAAAAAGGTGTGGAAATGATTAATAAATTTTAATGTATTTGTTTTATAAACATAAATCTGCAGAATTTATGTATGATATATAAATTGCAATACAGAGAGTGTATCAATAGTTCAAACAAGCTCTCAATTAATAAGTGCAGTATGAGAAAATATTTAAAATCTCTATCCAGAACACGCCCATATCCAGACCAATTGTTTTCTAGTTTACGGCTCACATCAGTGGAGAGCTAGAATATTCGGACACTAGATCTAAAATATAAACTCAAAACTTATTTCATACACTGAGTTTTGAGCTTATATTTTAGATCTAGTGTTCGAATATTCTAGTTCTCCACTGATGTGAGCCATAAGCTAGAAAACAGTTGGTCTGAAGTTGGGAGTGTTCTTGATAGAGATTTTAAATATTTTCTTATACTGCACTTATTAATTAAGAGCTTGTTTGAGCTATTGATATGCTCTCTGTATTGCATTTTTGTAACTACAGGCTTATAAAAGTAATGTCACATTGTATATGACTTGCTTTTTTAATTATGATATATAGAATTGTTGAATCACTCTTAATCCAGAAAAATTATCTACCCTTTATGAATCAGGAACTAAAACCTATAAAAATGCATGTTTCATCTGAATATTTGAACTTGCTATAATAATATAGTAAAATGTTCATATCTAAATAAAGATATATTATGCTCTTTTTATTTATTTAAATAAATTTTTCTTTAGCTTATAAACCATTCAATATATAATTGGTAAATTTATGGAAACATAGAGAATAAACTAGTTTCTATAAAAATTGTCTGATTTAATATTTCATTAGTGTAGTCAATACATCCTTTTGAATGTAATATTTTATTTTGTTTTGTTGATAAAACAAATGAAGTATATCCATTCTGTTCTTCTACTTGTAGTATTTCTGCATTCTTGGTTTTGTCTACATACGGGGTATATAACATTTGCCAAATTCCTTGAAAGCTGCTATATATGCATAGTGTTATAAAAACAATTGAATATACATTATTGATGACTGATTGCAACAAAATTTATGCACACAAATATTTGTCTGAAGGTTTGACAGAATAACGCAATTGGTTAGAGTGTTTGCCTTAAATTCGATATTCAAGAATCTAAAGGTGCGAGTTCAACTTCTAAGCGAATATTGTCACTGTGCATATAGGCCAGCTTGAAGAAGAGTGGAGAATAATACTACTCGAAACGTTGTGTAATTACTAACCTGTATTGCCTATTTGTGTGTTATTATTAATAAGTTATTTGTATTTGGAAAGTTTAAATAAAGTTTAAAATCCCATAGATGATGGAAATAATCCAACATATCACATTATGGACACAAAATCTTATACATCAATAAATATAATTTATTATTCTTCTATAGCTTACACACAAAAAAATATTATGACTTTGTCAATTTATACAAAAATTATTATATATATATTTACTAATTTCCTTTGCACTTAGCTTTTCTATATAAAATAATAACAGTGTCTGTGCTGTTTTTATTTAGTACTTTTTTAAAAATATCGTTCATGTTTGAAATTTATTCACTTATCTTATATTTGCTTTCTATTTTTTAATACATATCACCACCCCAATCTATAATCCTTGAAATAACATAGTAGCATTATGTGAAGCATTTCAAAATTTGGGGTTATATATAATGAAAATCATAGATAATTGAAAGGCCTAATCAGACCTGTTTCTTAATATACATATATTAAATTAGTCTGTTTTTGAATTACAATCTTTTCTAATATTATTTTATTGTAAATAAACTTTTTTGAACAAGAAATAACTAATTTAAATCTTGTATGATGTTATAGTAGTTCAATTTGCGGGTAGAACGCTTCTTATCTTTTTAAAAAGATAAAGAAAAAGTAGAATTGTATAAGAAAAAAAAGATAATAACAGATAGAATGAGAAAATAATGATTTTTATTTATATTATTGAGAAAGTGAGAATACAAAATAGAAGTTTGTAAAAAGAAAAAAAAGTCTGAAAGTATTTATATTCAATTAACGATTTTTAGAGTATAATATATTTAGTACTGTGTGCGTGTGTGTGTGTGTGTGTGTGTGTGTGTGTGTACTTAAGAGATAGGATTAAGTATTTCAACTTCAAAGTATTGCATTTAACACTAAATTACTTCATTTTATTTAATTATATAAAAAAAAAAAAACCTTATTTCATTTTTTTTATTAATTTTCAATTATATTTATATGTTTGTCCATATCTTCACATAATTGTTATGTATTTAATTTTGTTTACACGCTTTTGTAAATATTTAAATGTAAAATTGTCGATATATCTAGTGTTATAATTTCAAGAGACTTTTGATCAGTGTTCTATCACATTTCTTTTCCTTGTTGTGGTATCATTTTTCAGAGAGCTCTAGAGTGAGTAAACATTTTCTGCTTATTTGACTCACATGGAAAATTTAATAAGCCAGTTTCAGCATGTCAGGTATACTCGTTGATGCAGCTCGCAGCTAGCACAAAGCTGTAACCGTAGTCAATGCCATATGAAAAATAATGGCAAGCGAGTGAACAAGCTTTGAATGCAACATGCCAGAAAATGCGTTTACAAGAAGTATTAGTGTGGTAGTTTTGTCAGGCTGCATAGAAAATCATCTATCATTCCTGAGCTATTCATTATTGAAGAAGGAGGGAGATGGAAAAAGGGGAGCAAAGAAAAAAGTCACCCACTTCGGTTCTTTCTCAGCTCTGGGCTATTTACCCTCTTGCTCAGCCATGGGGAAAATGATACTAGTGAGGGGCTTCAACTGACACAAATTGCTGGTTCTAGGGATCCTCTAATAAGTTTACAAAAGCCAGGAAATGCATAGTCTTGTCACATTGAAAATTTAATGGCCCTAAAAGCTTTTAAATGCCAATAGCAAAACAAGCATCCTGCAAAGTAATAGAAAACTATTCAAAGATAAAACTGAACGATTGTAAAATGATTTGTAAATGTTTCGTATATATATACACAGACATATATTTAACTACAAATAAATATAAATCATTTAAATGTATTACAAAATAAATATAATTTTAATTTAGCAGAAATACTTTTTATTAGCAATAACATTACAAAAAAAAAAAAAAATACAAATAATCATCAACTTTTTCCTAACCCCTGACCATTTATTTAACTATAAATAAATATTTAAAAATAACAGCATTTATTATTTAAGTGATCTCATTTAACGTTATATAATACTATTTCGTTTAACGCATTTTTAAAAATTCTAATCCACCGCTATATACGTATAGATGTAGAATCTTCTGCGCGAAATCAGAATGGATGACAGAATAACAAGGTAGTAATTATACTTGATCATCATCGGTGATAATATCATAAAATAAAGCTTTTTTTATCATCGATGATAAAATTTCGATTTTAAATATTCCAGTTCTTTATAAAAACTTATCGAATTTCTTTCTCGACATATATGTTAAGTTCTACGTATATTGAATTATATATACTCAAATTATTTCACTGGTAAATTGTAGTAAAAACGGTGCTTAATAAATAATCAAATCCTCCCACATGCAAAATATTAAAAACTAAAATTTTATAGGGAAACCCTTTATTTTGAGAAGTTCAAATATATAAAATATTAGCATATCTAGTTGTCTTTATATTTATTTAGTTTTATATTAAAGCAAAATGAGATAGTAAGAACAAACATAACTTTATAATTGTATATAGATGGATGGATGGATGGATGGATAGATAGATAGATAGATAGATAGATAGATAGATAGATAGATAGATAGATAGATAGATAGATAGATAGATAGATAGATAGATAGATAGATAGATAGATAGATAGATAGATAGATAGATAGATAGATAGATAGATAGATAGATAGATAGATAGATAGATAGATAGATAGATCTAAATAGTTGGTATTAGTTAAAAAGTTGGATAATATACTTCAACAAGCAATCAAGAGCTTAATGAATAGTATTTCTGTTAAAAGTAATAAGCAATCCCTATCTTGCATGAGAGTGGTATTGTAAAAATTATACTACAAAATATTATTCATTATTGGATAATCTTTAATCTAATGAATGACTAATAAAGATTATTAATATACTTTCATTAAGTGGTTTTTGTCAAAGTTGTGAAGGCAGCACATTTGTCAATTATTAATTGAACTATAGTAATTTGCTACATATATATATATATGTGTGTGTGTGTGTAATATATATATATATATATGTGTGTGTGTGTGTGTGTAATATACAATATATATTTATATATCAAAATACAGTACAATTTATATAAATTATATTCTTTTAGTACTTTCGACTATACACTTTGTAGTCTTTATCAACTATATAACGTTGAATAATCAAAACGAGACAACCCTTAACAATACCCATAGTTCAATTCAGATTTCCCACAATTCTGTTATCTTAACATTTGATGACTGGTGATTCATTAACATTTGACGATTTCTTGAAATCAACATAGCCTCTTTTATTTTACGTTTATTATGACAACGTTCAATTTGAATAATTTTCATATTTTTATAATCAAATTTAAATCCATATTGACAAGATTTATTATGATCAAATATAACAGATGATGAAGGTTTATTTACATCTGTTCCATATTGATTCTCTTTTTGAATTCTATTATATAAAAGAATATGTTCTTTTATTCTCTTCTCAAATGTACACTTAGATTCACCAATGTATTGTACGCCGCATCCACATATCAATCTATATATAATAGAATTTTGATTAAACTTTGAATTTTGAATTTTAGAATTATTAAGCAATCTATTTATGTTATTTGTAGAGAAAAAAGCAACATGACACAAACGATTATAAATTTTCCTAATAAACTTGACCTGCTCATCTGATAT
Source organism: Epiperipatus broadwayi (assembly GCA_028023455.1). NCBI lineage: Eukaryota > Metazoa > Onychophora > Udeonychophora > Euonychophora > Peripatidae > Epiperipatus > Epiperipatus broadwayi. The sequence goes on from JAQFVV010000004.1 coordinate 3,126,436, forward strand.
AAATGGCATTGAAATCCATTTCATTTTGATATTTTTATTTTTAATTTTATTATAATGTTGATTTCTTTTAAATCCTTTAATAATATTAGCAATAGCATTTTTATAATAGCCAATTTTTAACAAGTCATTAACAAATAAATGTACATTTTTAATTTTATCACTAGAATATATATATATATATATATATAGTGGACAATGATAAAAATATGTTTAAGAGATTGTAGTGTGGGCCAACTAATGACTGCTGATTCAGCATGAAATGTGTATCTTGGGAATCATAAATCTTTTTCATATGTCTTTGATCATATATTTAAGATTACAACTTTCCACCTGGTGCTAAAAAGATAGAAATCAGTCCCTACCTTCCACGAGAGTGGTGTAGTGAAAGTTGCTCTACAAAAATATTATTCATTATTGGATAAACTCTAGTCTAATGAATGACTAATAAAAATTGTTAATATACTTTCATTAAGTGATTTGTGTCAAAGTTGTAAGGGCAGCATATTTGACACTTATCAAGTAATTTGTAGTAATTTGCTATATATATATATATATAATCAAAATTACCCCAAATTCATAGTATTATTTCTTGGGTCTTCCATGTAATAAAAATATAATAGTTAAATAGCTGACGTTTCAGCTATGAATTCATTTATCCATGAGAATATATATATACTTAACAATGATAAAGATACGTGTAAGAGATTGTGGTAAAAATTCCAAGTAAATATAAAATATAAATTAGTGATATAAATTCCAATGATTGACCATAAACAAAAAAAAAATCACAAATATAATGAGATAATATTCTATTAGAGATGCAATCATAATTTTATAGTTTCTTCATTTTTAATTGTTTTTACCTTTATATATTAAGTAATATTCTTACTAATTCAAAAGACTCAGGATTTTCAAGAGAACTTGACTTTTTTTTTCTTATAACCAATTTATATCTCAGTCAGTCAATCATTAGTAATAAAATGAATAACTGGATCTCTTTAAATAGAATATACAAGTAGAAAGGAAATCCAAAAAATATTTCCAATCAGCAAATTATTTGGCTGGTACAAAATCGTCCTCAATATTTCTTTGTAAGAAAATATTGAAACTTTGCCCTGAAATGAATTAAGTTTCATTTTACCTATGAATAATGTATGTGTTGCATATATGCAAGTGCATATTTATGTGTATATATGTATATATAATCATTTAGGCATTACTATAAATAAATAATTTATGCACCTTTAATATATAAAATGCCATTAGTTTATAGAATAATTTTAAATGCAAGGTCAGAAACAAAATTTCATCGATTTTGTTTAAATTGTTTCTTAATATATCATTGAAGATGTACAAAATATTGTGGGATTTCTATCAGTTGATAACTCATGATAATTATCTATTTTGAACTTCAATAGTTTCTTATTATTCTTTGTAATTTACTACTATGTATAATTTTAACATTACAAAAAAATCAAGTCAGATGTCACATGACCCAATTATAAGCTTGTATTTACAAATGTTATATATAGAGTTCACAAAATATGCTCTTAACAAGTTTTGCAGAATATCCTCAACACCAGACTGGTTTCTGCTTCTGGGATCATCACTGAGGTGCCAGGATATTCAAGCATTAAAATACCAGGACAAGCCTAACACATTATCTAATGTATAACTATTAAGTAGATTTTTTTGTAATTTTATTTTTTGCTATTAAGGCTTTTGCAATTTTATATTGCTAAAGTTATTAAATATGGTGTATCTGAACTTAGTTCAGTCCCATATGGCTATTTAAGTTAGATAGCTGGATTGGAAACCTATGGATGTCTGAAAATTTCAGATTTTCTACTTAATAGTTATACATTAAATAAAGTGCTAGGTTTGTTCTCATATTTTTAATCTAATGCTTAAATATTCTGGAACCTCAATGATGATGCCAGAAGCAGAAACTGGTCTGGAATTGAGAATATTCTGCAAAGCTTGTTAAGAGCATATTTTGTGAGCTCTATATAAAATTTTAACATTATACATTTGCTTTTATAAATTGATAAAGAATATGTTTTAATGGTAATGACAAGTTTTTTGTTGCAGTTAAAATGTATGATGTTATTCACAATTTGTACAACTAGTACGCCCATTTGCTCTGATATTGACAAAACTTTAACTACTGACATTCCACCTTTTTGGTTTTTTTTTCCCTGAGTTAATGGATAAAGGAAAACAAGGGATGTGGCAAACAACACTACTTAATAAATATATACATAGTTAACTGAAGCTTCTTTAGTCACAATAATAAATAAATAAAGACAATGAAATAAAAAAGAAATAGAAGATAGATCACTTCATGTCAAGATTTTGAGTATCGGAAGTGCCTAAGTTGTCTACACGGTTAACCGAACCTTAAAATATAACCACTTTGATTTATTTTTTACTTTTGGATAAGACTTTTGAAATAAAAATAAAACAACAACACAATAATAAAAGCACAAGTTTATGATAATAAGAAATATTTTAAAAGGTTGGTATTTTTCTATGTTAGGAATACAAGTTTATACATTTTAGTCTTGCATTGGTGGTCGAGAGGTCAGCGCGACTGCCTTGCACTTGCAGACAGTTGCCCGGGTTGCAGGTTCGCGTCCCGGCCGATGCTATGACATTTAAAAAAAAAAAAGTTTATATATTTTAATTTATTTTCAGTACAAAAAATATTTTTATAAAAATAAACAAGAAAATGTCCTGATAACTTACAACAAGAATGGACAACAATTAATAGACAACAAGTTGAACTTTATCATAATATATATTATGGACATATATCTTTTATTGGACAAGCTATTTAAATCAGTTCTAAAATGTATATAAATTATGACTATTTTTCATTAAATTAGATTATTATATATGTAAAAACTTATATTCCATTATATTATCCTCATATAATCTATATGATATCATAGCGATAAATTATTTGATTATTTATTATATCTTTAAAAACAGAATTTCTTAATTGTTTGATTAAAACTATTAAAGAGAAAAGAATAAATTCTGATTAGCATTATTTACCATTAAGATCAATATTTTAATTATGACTGTAAAACTTTAACATAATTCAGATTTGTCAATAAAATATGGTGGCTAATTTTTGAATTATAATTTTACACCCTAAACTTAAAAAAAATAGCCAAAAACTTATTTTAATGATGAATTGCTGACTGACTATCAGCTCCTATTATTCTAATGAACTTCTACAAAAGCTATAATTTTACTAAATTATATGAAATGATATATTTATATTTTATTTGATACATTTTTATGTAAGTCAATTTATAAAATGTTTTATAATAGCTCAACAATGTTTTGTATATATATATATTGCAACCTTATATTTTAGTATAAAATATATAGCTTGGTAGAACTAGTCTAAAATTTCTCTATCTTCTTCCAGATGACTTGATTAGCATGACTAGCATTGAGTATACTTGACACTTATGTCCCAAATTAATTGATCAATGAGATTATATAATTCCTTTTTTTTTTTTGCCTTTCATATTATGTATTTTTTTTCTTTCTTTTATCTATTAGTTTTGCTCTGTCTCCAAACACTAAGTTAGGTAAACTGTGCTTAACCTGAAAGTGAAAACCAACAGTCTATTACACCAAGTTTAGGTGAGATAAATAAAAAAAAAAACAAATAATTATTATTTGTTTTTCTCTTTAAATAATCCTAGAGATTATTTTGGTTTAATTAAAAGATTTATTTAATTTCTTTTGAATTAATTTGTAAAATATAATAAGATAAACACATTTTTTTTTCTTTTTCATTTTTATTTTTAACAGATATATAAATGAGAAGAAATTTAATTGGCTAAGAAACAAAACAGAACTGCCAGAGATTTTTTTTTTTTAAGAACTGCTGTAGTAAGAGCAAGTGTAAAATACATTTTTTAAATATTATTTTACTATTAAACATATAATAAAAATGAAAGCTTCTCTTTTAAAAGAGGAGAAAGTGTAAAGGTAAAGAAGGAAGTTAAGTTAAAACTTCTCTTAAATAATTTAAGTTGCAATATTATCTGGTGTTAATAGCAAAATGTATAGCTAAATCTTAACTAATCTGTTCAAGTCTCCTAACCATGAGTTGAACTGCTGATAATCTTCCACAAGGTCTACAACTGAAATGCACAGGAATTATTGCTGACCATGACAACAGGAATAACAGTTCTAAAAGGTCAGTCTATTTGGAAATTTATTGTTTACAGATTATATTTAGCCTTTGGGTAAAGTTTTACCTCCATAACTTTAACACATATAGTAGTGTTATGCTTGTGTGAAATGAAATACTATATTTAACTTTGAATAAATTTTTGCTTTCACGACTTTCACACATAGTGTTATGTATGTGTGGAACGAGATATTATATTTAACCTTGGATAAAGCTTACTTTCTTGAAATTTAACACATATGAGAGTGTTATATATGTGCAGAATGAAATGTTATATTTAATTTGGATATAATATTTTACTTTCATGACCTTAACCTCTAGTAGTGTTATACGCATGTGAAATGAAATGCTGTTTTAACATTTTGTGTGCCACTGTTTGAACGACAAAGAATTAATTATAATCACTTTGAATTTAGATTAAAACCAACATTGTGAGTTATCTTATTTAAACTACAATATAGTTGTTGAAAGAAATAACAGCTAACTAGGAACTAGTTTGGCTATTGTAGCACATGTAAGATAATTATTTGCTCCAACTATCATTCTTTGTCCTTGGCACTAATAAATTAAAGTAATAAATATTTTAATTTTGAAATAAGACCTAAAATAAAGCCATGCAATTTCATTAACTTTCAAGGATAATCTGACTAAAATGAGACATATCCTATCTCTCAAAATATCTTGGATATTCAGAGAACCTACATGTAGATCAACTAATTTATAAATATTCCTTATAAATGGGGATGAAGAAGCATACAATCAACTTTTAAAATTCTATGTTATAATTAAACAAATATATTTAATTTATATTTGTCATTAAGTTTGAGAAATGTGCTATTAATTGACTGGCTAATAGCCAATAGATTTAAATAATATGTATTTGAACCTAATGTAGTAATTTAATAAACATGCATTTTATGTTTTATTTGTATTTTATATTCTTTTATAAGAATGTTAAATTCAAGGTATATATATAATTTTTTGTATATAAAATAATTATTTGTTCACATAGATATAGGGATTAAAGAGAGTCAATTTAGGGAACAGCACTTGTGTAGTAAAGATTTAATGATTAATTCAATGTATTTATAATGCATCATCATCACATGGCCTCATCCTGTATGTCTTTTCAGGGTTATATGCTTATACTCATATTATAATATTAGGTAATATTCTTTCATACCATCTGGTCTATGGTTGTCTGTTATCTCAATTGTTTCATGTAATAGTTTTTTTACATCTTTAGAGCTTAGTTCACACTTGTAAAACTGCACGTGCCTTCCAATTTAGCAGATTGATGAGGGTAATTTATTTCTATTTTATTGAGGAAGTGAGTGTTAATACTATTTTAATGTTATATGGATTTTTCTATGCTCGTGGTATAATCTGCAGAATAATTGTTTGCCATTATTTTGTATAGCCTTTAAGTTTGTTTCAATGCTGGTGGTTAATCTGCTGAACATTCTGCAATTATGCTAGTTACTTTGATGGTGGTTAGAAAACCCACAGGGTACTTACTCTTTGTTATTCCTTTGTGCAGATGAGTACATCCACAGGTATAGCATTGCTTTTTGTTGTATAAATGTTTGAGCAGAGTCTCCATACAATATTATGTGTACATTGTTTCCCTCATCTTAATGTTGGTCTTATGTGTTCTGTCATTAGTCATAAAAGAGTATTCAAGTGAATTTTTTTCATAATTGATTATAGGTCAATTATATGATATTCCAGCTGAGTTGGACTTCAAATTCCCTCTTTGATTTCATATCTTATCATAGCCAATTTTCATAGGTTTATTAATAGCAATTGTTCTCAGTATTATTATAATTTTGAAGTATAGGTGCATTGTTTCTGGTTTTGATGTATTAGAGGTGCCATTAACTGAGTATTTGAATCTATTCTTGTCTTTATAAAGGCTTAAATGAATACATTTGTAATAAAATCTTAGATTATATTATCTGAAACTAGTGAACATATCCATGTACATAAATACATGTGATATTTTATTTTTTATTTATTTAATTAATGAACATTACCCACATAGAACAATTACATGTGATGATATTTTGTGTTATTTATCATTTATTTAAATTTTGAATATTGTTAACCAATTACTATTTAAATGTTTATTAAGTCATATATAAATGTTAATTTATATTTTAGCCTATCTGTGCCTTGTTATTTGTCACACATAAATCCAGATAATCCAACATCGTAAATAAGTTATAAATATTAGAGCATATATTGTCCCTGATGATGTGTGGAAGGTTACTGAAATATTCAGAAAATATCTTAATATTTATGTTATTGGGCAATTCATGATATGCCAAATATAATAAAATTCCATTTACCTTCTACATCATGTCTGCTTTGCTTGTTAATTCTGGAATATAATCCAGAATCTATTATTTATATTGAAATGAATAAATAAATCTGCTAGCCAGTATAACAAGTGAATCTATTTTTTTAATTCTATAATTGATGCTTTTCCTATTATAATAAAATGTCTCATTGCTATGATTTGATTTGATATTCAAGTTAATGAAGAAAGAACTTAAAGTTTATGCTTCTTATCTTGTACTGCAAAGCATATACCTACAAAGCATTTGTTTAATTAAAACCTGAGTGTATCTGAGCTACAGCCAGTCATATTATGAAGCTTATTATAATTATTGCTATCTTGTCAAATGGCTTGTATTTACCATATAATCTTTAGCAGTTTTAGAGATTATACCATATGATCTATGGTGGGCCATGGAATCTCAAGTAAATAAAATCATAAATGAAATTTCTGAGTGTAGGTTTTAAGATATAGTCATTGAATAGAATAGTTATAAATCATAAATTAAGATTTGGGAGTGTAGTATTGAAATCTTGCCATTAAGGAGAATAGTTAATTTATGTACTTTCTTATAATGCTGTGATAAATCTTCATAGTGTACCCTGGTCATGACTGGATTATGTAGTAACAGCTTTATATTGTCATTTAATTTTAGCCTGTTACGATCTGGGGTAGGAGTTTTAGATCACAGTTTTTGGCTCCCCAACATGAGCTGATTTACTGATGACTAACTTTTTCATTTACAATATATATATATATATATATATATATATATAGTAAATGAAAAAGTTAGTCAGATAGATTCATATATATATATATATATATATATGAATCATTTTTTAAAAAAATGGCATAGTTATTTGTTGTGTAGGTAAACTTTTTATGACAGAGATAAATGAAAAATCAAATAAAACAGTCCAACAATGGTAAAGGTTTCCAGGATTGACTATATCAATTCATTTATAACTAACTATATGGAACTTTTAGAATTAGCAAAACATTGTGAATCTAATTAATGTTGAAAACAAAAAAAGAAAAATTGACAAATTTGTCATCAGATTAAAAAAAGCTGGATATTATAGAAATTTTTGAGATAAAATGGATTGCCTATGGAGAAAAGATCAATGAATGGTTAAGAATTTTGCATTCTTGAAATAAAAATAGAGGTAATGATGGAGGTATAATTTAAGATTCAAAAAACAATTTCTACAAAATGTTGTTATTGAGTTATGTATACCAACCATTAATTGTATGATATAAAATTAAAAAGCCAAACGTTAAAATTGTTGGAAAGTTTGGCAGAGGGGTAAAAAATAAAAGAGGTGAAAAATCGATAATTTTTTATAAAAAAAAAAAAATAAGTATAATAAATACATAGATTGCAAAACATATTAGGAAGTAATAAGAATATTAATTATTTTACATAATGATTGAAAATAAACTTGGAAAATAGCATTAAGAATGCATTTGTACATTTATAGATTCAATCACAGTATAGCACTCATAAATTTCTGATTACCTTTTAAAGATTAAGAACTGACTTAAAAAAATAGACAATTTTTAAATTTAAAAAAATATTAAAAGAATATAATACGGATTGTAAACGTTTGGGTCAAAAAGCTAGATGGATTCATTCTATCTTTTCACAAAGACTATATCTTGTGTTTGGAAAGTGGGAGTATTCATTTATAGTTAAATCTACAAAGTGCATGTGCATTAGCTTATTGGCTTATTAATATTACAGTTTATAAAAACATAGCATTATATAAAATAAATGTCTTATAAATAATAGTAGATTAATTGATAAAGTAAATTCAAATAAAAGATAGAATTTATTTAAGGAAAATTTAATAGCGAGATCTCACATAATTATCTAATGCAGGGACAAATTGTTTCATGTATATTTTTTACTGTTAAATTAAATATGAGTAACAACTAAAATTATATAATAAACTTATTTCTAAGACTTACTATTTTAATTCATCTAATTCAATTTATCTTCAATTCTTACTCATTTACCCGAACTCTAAATATTGTCATAATTGTTTTAAGAACCATTATTAAACAGTTAATCATTAAAAGTATTTGATATTAAATTCATTGTTCAATAATATATGCCTTAATTAAATAACTTTATAAATTGCAGTATTAGAATGTTATTAAAAAATATTAGCTCTTTATTTTCTTTAAAATAAGAAAAAAAAGCATTTTAAGCCTATTAAATCAAACAAATGAAAATGGTTAAATGTTACAACAAATGCCATTGGCCAACATAACAAAACATTTTAAAACACTTCTGCTTATTCATCCATTTTTCTTATGTTTGTGAAGATTTATTAGGAACTTAATTCTCTTAACTTTTTGTGTCTTTAGAAGTTAAAATGCTATATTTTTTAAAATATATATTTTATGTACACTTACATAACTTCAGCTATGGATCAGAAAATTAAAAATAGAGTGCTCACATGAACACCAGCAAGAAAATGATTTTCAAGTTTGACAATGATAAAAATATTAAAAATCTAAAAATTAAATATAAAATGCTTTAATAAAAATAAGGTTTGTAATAAAATATATGAATTTGTAAATGGAATTTGCTGATGATGTTTTTTTGACAGCTTTTAAAAACTGGTTGGATTAAAAATTATTAATTTTTATTTGATCAAATTTATCTTTATTTTTTTGTATATTTTCAGAATTTTTCAATTTCTTGTTAAAATACTTGTTTATAAACAAAATTATTTTTAAAACTATTATTTTAAATTAGCAAATATAGAAAAAAAATATTAAACTGAAATAGGAACTGAAAATAATAACTTTTTTTTAATTTGGTGATGACCACATTACTGATTGAAATATTTAAAAAATTAGATTTGTTTTATTTCAGTTTATAATACCTGACTAAATTATTGTTCCGATTACTACTTAAGATTACCAAAATTATATTTAAAATTCTACTCATAATTATTTAAAAATGACAAAAAAATTACTATTATCATTATGAATGCATTTCTTTTTAGACAGTTACATATTGTGGCCATGTTATTGATTTCTCTTGACATGTCTTTTTGAAATGTAAATATTTTTAAATACATTCAAAATCTATTCACATTATTCTTATAAAAAATAAATATCACACAAATACTTTGCAAAGATAGTCATAAATATGAAAACGAATTATGGAAAATAGATGTTTTCACTTTCAAAATCTAAACCAAAGAATAAATATTCTTAAATGCTTTCATAAGATCTCTTGCATAAAGAGAATAAAGAACTATCAATCAGCAATACTATCAGTTTATTGTTGGTTCATTTACTACAAGTTTGTCTATATAACACAAATATCTTGATTTTTTTAAAGTAATAAATCAATCAATATTATTTTAATCTCAATTTCTGCTATCAAATGATTGCAAAATCACAAAACAGCATTAAACATAACTGGTAGATAAGTCACTAAAAAGATTAATAGTATACACTAGAACATCATGGAACAGCTAGAAATACTTGCTAACATGTATTACAAAAACCAAATGACAGCTGTTATTATCAGTTTAACAGTTTTACAATTTTAAATGTTTAATTTAGTTCATATTTACAGGAATACAGAATAAATGTATATTTACATTTTTGATATTACTACATTATATATATATATATATATGTGTGTGTGTGTGTGTGTGTAATTATATAACTGAATATTTGTAAATGCAGTAACTAAATAATTAAAAAAATTTATCCACTTAGGAGCGTTTTTGATTATCCCAGTAATCTGTGTCAATTAAAGCTTTGAAAGTTAGCATTTTAAAGCTTTAGTTGACACAGATTACTGGGATAATCGAAAGCACTCCTAAGTGGATAAAAAAATTTAATTACACCTGGGTCTCGTTTTACATGGATTTATTTAAACGCGATTTTGAAGTTACGTGATTCATGTTTCTTCAGAAATCGAATTGCGAAAATGCACTATTACCTTAAATAATAAATTTTGTGCACTTATGGCATATTGAAAGTAATAGCACATTATTGGAATTCGACTTTCATCTTAGTAATTTCAATATTTTCAGTGCTTTATAATAGTAAGATTTTATGCAATAATGAAATTAAAATCATGATTTCCACATTTTATGTATACCCACATTAAATTTTACAAGATTATAATGTAAATTTGTTCAAACATTGTGCATGTTAATTTTGCATTTTAAATCACATTCTGTTTTTAAAAAATAATGTAATCAATTATTAATCATTTAGTGTCCGCAAGTTTATTTTTAAAAGGTGAGTAATAGCAGTGGGCACAATTAAATTTGACAATTAAAAATTAAAATTTGAGTTTTAATTGTAATTAACAATTTAAAAATTACTTAAGGTGACCTGAAATTAATGTGATGTGAAACAAAATTTGATTTTTAAACGTAATTGAAAATTAAAAAATTAAAGACAAAAATAAGAATTTAGATTTTTAGTTGTTAGATTAATTACTAATTACATTATCACCAGAAAACCATTAACCTTTTAACTGCTAATTTTATTATTGGTTGTATCAGATAAAAATCAAATCTTTTAATTGGCCAACTCACAAACTGAAGACAAAGCCTATTGTTAAAACATATTCGCCTATAATATTAAATTCAACTCAGATACGTTTATAAAAAGTATATTATTAATTTTTCAGGTTATGAAGAGAACAAAAGTTCTTTCAAAAATAAATTGCTATTTATTTATTCTAAAATATTCAATATTGGCAACATAAAAGCTATAATATAAACAAAAAGATCGACTTTTACGTTATAGAAAAGTAAATATTTCTTTTTACTATATCTTCAATATTTTTACTTAAATCTTCAATATTTTTCGAAAATAATTTTATTTTATTATTCTCTCTGAAAATAATTTTTAATTTCCATAAATATAATTTTATAATAATTTAAATCGTATTCGAAATGAAAATCTCAGCGTTTTTCTTTATTTTCTTTGATCAGGCAGTTTCTTTGTTCTTTCCAGCCAATCAGAATGTCTTTTTCGGCTGAGAGCATGCTAAGAACCAATCACAAATAATGTTCCTTCTTTGTTTAGGTTTTTTTTTTTTATTTTTTACTTGTAAAATAAATCGGAAGATGGCACCATCTTACAGAACTTTTAAAAACGAATTCAATACGTGTTTAACGAATATTTTCGTATAAAAACTGGCTGAGTTAGAGTGATGTCAGATGTCGACGAGGAGCCTCGTAAGAGGTGGGGAAAGAGTTAACACAACATGAGAGTGAAGTTGGGACTAGTTGTATTTCCTCTTGTGAAGAATCTGATTTTTTACCAGTTTGCAAATGAACCTGTTTATTGGCAAGTAGCGATAATAATTAAAACGTGTATTAAAAAATGTCAATTACTGTGCTGTAAATTATGCATAAAAATATATTGTTTTGAATAAAATTAAATATTATAGTTAAAAAAAGTTTGTCTTGTATCAATTTTTTTCAAATTTGAAATTTTTTATTAGTCATATTTTATTTCCTTATTTTTTTTTTTGCGCGAATTTTAAAGTAATTTTACGTTGGTGCTTTGCTTTTATGCGATTTTTGAAAAATCACAGTCCATATCCCCCCTTTTTCAAGGTAAGCTATGTCTATTTTTGTGCGATTTGTTTTGCGCGTGTTTTCTGAGGAACCTATCTATCGCGTAAAATGAGACCCAGGTGTATTTAGTTACTGTATTTACAAATATTCAGTTATATAATTACGTATATTGCTTTAAAAATAGACATCGAATCATATTATATATATATATATAAAAGATTGCATTGGTTGTTAACTTTAATATAGGATGTGAATCTTGAATGAGTTATTTTTAAGTGGATGCATTTCAATGTAGAATTGAATAAACCTAGATCATTTAGCAAATGTGGTTTTTATTCTAATATTTTACTACAACAATCAAACTTACACTTTTTCTATTTGAGTGATTTTTTTTTATAAAATAAACTCTATTACTAACAAATTATATACAAGTATTTACACATAGAAATCAGCCAACACTTACACAATTCCAATATCAATAGCAATCAACAATCTCAACATATATTAGCATATATACAGAAGAAGAAAAAGAAGTTGCATAACATATGATACAGATAGTTTATAAAAATATATTTATTATGACTAGTGTTTGAGCACAGATGAAAATTATTTCATTTTATATAGATGAATGTATAAGTTATATCCTTTATATCACTCTAAAATAAGGTACAACTAATAAAAATATTGTTCTGCCAAATTTTGCCATAGTACTTCTAGGTAAGTTACCAAATCAATTTAGATAATAGCAATATTGTTCAATTTTTCTTAACATCCCCTCTTTTCTTTCATAGCATAAGCTTGTGGTTAAACACCTGTAGAGGTCGCTACTATCACATTTTACATGCATATTCTCGAGGTTACAGCCTCGGTAAATATTACTTAAGTAATCAACGTGCGTTTAATAAATTTATAATTAACATTTATTATGTGAAGAAGCCTTATTTATAAAAGAAGAAAAATGTTCCAAAAACTAAAACTAGATACAGATTTTAATTTTTTTCTTCTGAAAATTATTAAATAATTGAGAAGACAACATTTCAATCTTTACATTAAATTTTTTATAATAATGCATAATTTTGAATTATTAACTTGATAATATTTAAAGAGCTCCTGACCATGGACAAATCTGTTCTTTTATCTGAAGAGCCTGAAATCATAAGCTGTGTGCAGAGGTTTGGAAATATGCAATAGATCATATGATATGAATAAATTAATTAATAAAGTGATTTCTTCTGCAGCTCTAATAATTAATATGAGAGTATTTTTTTTACAAATTTGAATTTATTGAAAATATTTTTATTTCTACTAAACTGTTTCTCATATGTATCAATTCTTTTGATTTTAAGTATTAAAAAAAAATCAGTGTTTTTCCAGCCAATTTATATTTATATCTAGTAAACTGAATATTATTTAATTTTATATAGTCATCACTGACTGGGTGCTTGTTTCTTATCAGAACAATCGTGTACAGAAAAGTCAATTATTTTCATTGGAGAATTCCATTTCATATTGACATTATCATCTGTATAAAATTCATTATGCTTTTTGACATGGATCTAATAATTAATACTGCAGAATTTATTGAAAAAATTAATGATTCAGTATATTCTATTTTAAATTTCTTTCAATCCCCTTACTGTCAAATACTTCCTAGTTGCTATGTTTCTTCTGGATTATTTATAAATAATATATATTTCTAATGATAATTTTTGGTAATTGATTCAAGTGTGATTATTTGAAATCATATAAAACCTTTATGCATCAACCATTTATTTATTCAGGTATCTAATACTTCTATATGCTCATATCTATAATATATTAAAACAATTTATGTCTTCCTGTATATAAATTATATGTAGAAATGTGCAAAATACCATAATCCTAGTGCAGATAAATCTTTAATAATTTTTGAGAACAATTTTAACTCTTTCCATTATCTATGTAATACTTTTTTAGTACATCAAAAAATATTTGATAACTAATACCAAAAATTATAGGGTTTAACATGTCCCATATATACATATCTTTTGCACATTAATTTCCAAACTCTTTTTTTTCCTTTTAGTGATCTACATTATAAAGTCATAAGATTTACCTTTGTAAAGGCATCTACATATTCCATGTAAGGTGGATGGATAGATTAAATTTCTGTTTTCTTTCGTTCAACTGAGTGTAAATGAAACAGGAATTGATCTTTGTGGAGTTTCATCAAACTTGAATGCTTTTATTTGAAAATAATTTAACTTAAAAACAAAAGCATATCATCTCTTTTTAAATCTGCTGCTTAATAAATATGGGTGAAGTAATTTCTTAATGTGAATAATATCTAAATGATAGTATTTATGTTTTTAACCAACTAGAAGTTTATACCAGAACGTTCTTGTCATATTCATCATGTATGATTGAGTTTTCTATGTGAGTCTCTTACGTAAGAATCTGTTATAGTTTGATTCTACATTTACAAGGTATATTTATTAAATCATTAAGAAAGAAGCAAACGCAATGGACATTAATCTAACGCTTCCTTTACATAATTAATATTTTTTTTAAAAAATACTATTTATTAAAATAAAATTCGATATAATATTTGATAAATAATAATAACATTTATAAAAAATTTATATTAATAATTGTTAAGATCCTTTATCATTGTTTAATTTGTTAAAAAATTATTGAACCTTTGAAAATCATAAAATTATTTTGAACATATATATATAAAGTGACATCTTATATAATTGTTAATTATTTATAATTTATAATAATAAAAGATATTTTATTCTAAAGTGAAAGATTATTAAATTCCTTTTAATTTAATTCTAAATATATTAAATTATAGTTTAAATGTGAATGTGATTGTAAAAACTAATTTTTTAAGTGAAGTTTATAAATTAAATTTTTATACAATTGAAATGTAAGCTA
Source organism: Epiperipatus broadwayi (assembly GCA_028023455.1). Taxonomy (NCBI): domain Eukaryota; kingdom Metazoa; phylum Onychophora; class Udeonychophora; order Euonychophora; family Peripatidae; genus Epiperipatus; species Epiperipatus broadwayi. The sequence continues at coordinate 3,141,488 of JAQFVV010000004.1, forward strand.
ACAAAGCGACATAAAAATTCAATTATCCCCCAGTCGGTAAAACACTGCATGAAATACTGAAGAGGGAGAAAATTAAAAACATAAATAAATTTATTACATCAACAATTTATAAACCCAACACAACAAGCATGCGAAATACCAATATATATATATTAATAAATTAAACAATTATTAAGCGAAAAAAATTTAAAAAGTCTTGAATAACTTTAATTTATTGACTTACATATATATAAATATTACTATAATTATTTGATATATTGAAAAGTTTTATCATGCAATATATAAATAACATCAACTAAAATTAAATGATAGTGGCGTTGTGTATAATGAATGGTTAGTGTATTTATCTGATTCATGAAGCCACACTGAGTAAATCTCGGGAATTTTTTTTTAAATCAGAATTTAGGCTTATAAGTTTTTTCCCTAGATAAAGAGCTTACAGCCCTTATTTCTTCCAATGCATAAGCTTGTAGTTAATACCTGTAGAGGTCCCTACCTTCGCATTTTCAAGCGCACATGCTTTAGGTTTATTGCCTTAGTAAATATTACTTACGTTAAATAAATTTATAAATAAGCATCTAATTATTATTAGTTTGAAATAATAGTTCTACTTTTAATCTTGGTTGCTATGTGATTTTATATCACAGACTGTAAAAACATACAGTATAATTCTAATATGGTATAGCATTTATCACTGGTCGAAGAAATGCCATATTATTCTAATATATTATACTATAGCTTTCCTGTTAAATGTAAACTAGAAATCATACTTACATATACTCTCTATTTCTCCCTCCCTCTCTCTCACACATATATATATCATTAAAAACCAGACATGTAGTTAATCCCAATATCAATATCAATCAAAAATTTCAACCTGTTGTCAAGGTAACCTTCTTTTAACAATAAAGATGGAATCCCACTTTTATTAATAATCTAATATACTTATATAGATACTAAAGTTTGCAACTTAACCACAGAGATTGAAAATATTGATATGAAGAAATTTAAATAACCTCTTTAAACAGGCAAATATAACCTATTCTGAATGCAGACTAATAAATAGTCAGTTATAACATTACAAGCTGCAGTTATAAATTTCAAATTGCACCCAAAGTATTACTTAAATAAGTGTAATAATACTCAAAGTTAAATGGGTTTGTAAGTAATCATTAAAATCCAGACAATACTTAGACATCCCAATATCCATAACAATTAACAATTTCAAACTGCTGTCAAGGTAACCTCCTTTTAACAATAAAAATGGAATCTCACCTTTATTAATGGGCCAATGTGTTTATATAGACACTAAAAAGATTGCAACTTGACCACAGAGATTGAAATTATTGATACAAAGAAATTTAAATAAACCTCTCTAAATAGGTAAATTAACCTATTCTGAATGCAGACTAATAAATAGTCAGTTATAACATTACAAACGGCAATTATAAATTTCAAATTGTACCCAAAGTATTACTTAAATAAGTGTAATAATGCTCAATGTTAAATGGGTTTGTAAGTAATCATTAAAAACCAGTCAACACTTAGACAATTCCAATATTAATAACAATCAACAATTTCAAACTATGGGAAATTTTTTTATAATTATGTTTAAGCATTTATTTTTATATAGTGCTGTATTTACAATTGTATTACATTCAAATATCAGCCTTTCAAGCTAATTGTGCATATGCTTAGTGAGTGTTAATAATAAATGCGTTCCTTTCCAATACAAGATATAGTATTTATGCAGGAATAAAATGAATCCACCTATTCCTACAACTCAAATGCTTATAAAAATAAATGCTTATTTACATATGATTAAGTTTCAGTTAGAGTGACATTTAGTAAATTCTAGACAATTTCACCGACGTCATTCATTCAGACATCGTAGATAGTGATTTAAAGTGAGTGGTCTGTTGTCATGCTTTCCTAGCCAGTACTTCAGATTTGCTCATATATAAGCATTTGAGTTGTAGGAATAAGTGGATTCATTTTATTCCTGCATAAACACTATATCTTGTATTGGAAAGGAAAGTATTCATTTATTATTAACACTCGCAAAGCGCGTGCACAATTAGCTTGAAAGGCTGATATTTGAATGTAATATAATTATGTTTAGAAAAAAACCACAGTCAGATGTTAATAAAACAATAACCAATCAAGGAAATAAACTGTTGATACTTATTTGTACTAATTCTCTTCTAAGCACTACTCTAGTTCTTATATAGAATAAAGCACTATAGCAAATACGTATTTGTATAAGACATGAGTTTCACAACTTTTTCTATTTTTTATAGTACAATAGACTTTTCCACGAGTTATTTAAGTATTATAATTTAATAATGTAACAGATATACCTGTTGAAAATATTTTATTAAAAGGAAATTTCGATTTATAATTTTATTTAGAAAAACCCATACTCAGATGTTAACAAGACAGATATCAACTGCTAATGTTTTATTGCACTGGTATAAAGTGCTTACTATAACAAAACATCAATTTTTTATATAAAAAAGACATTCTTCATTTTAAGGAGTTAGTTTATTCATATTTTCAGATATAATACATAAAAGATTTTGATAAAATACCATCAACATTGAAACTCCAGATTTATAAAGAGATTACATTTTTTTTTAAAGTTAAATTATTTCCAAACAAAAACATTTGAATTTGATGAAAATTCACAGATACAAATTCTTTTTTCATTTTCACTCAATTGAATTTTTAAAAAAGATAAATCTTATTGACTTTATAATGTAGATTTTATTAAAATGCAAAAAAAGAAAAGATTTTGGCAATTAATATGCAAAAAAATCTACATATACAGAATATTTCCAATCTTGTATTTTATATAGTGTAGCTGCCAAATATTTTCACATAATAGAATTACACATATATTGAAATAATATAACAGTATAAATAATAGTAGAATATATCAAATTCTTTGGATTTTGGTATATAAATCTGTAATTTAAATTTAACATTTGTTTAATTACTTGTACAAATTGTAAATATTTATTTCTTTAATAAAGTTTTTTATTATTAAAAAAATTATAGTAACATAACAGTGTTTTCCTGAAGGTTTGTGATGGAGGTATTTTAGTTATATTTTTATATTGGACTATTTCCATCATCTTATATTAAGTACTGAATAGTTAAAGCATTATCTTAAAATTCAATATTCAAGAATTAAGGATTTAGGTTCCATTACCATGTTAGTACTGACATTGGTCAGGCCAACAGAAGAGAGGAGAATAATATCTCTAGAAACATTATGCACTGCTAAGTTGTGTGCTATTATTAACAGTTGAATGTAATTGGAATATTTAAATAAAGTTAAAATTTTCTAAAGACATTCAATACTCAACATTAAATGATGGAAATAGTCCAATATATAAATACAACTATTAGTGTAATAGTTTATTACACTATAGGAAATAGAGGAAAAGTTGGGAGAATTTAGTTTTTTATAATAATATATATTTACCATAGTGCTTTATCTCTACATAAAAACTAAAGCAGCAATTAGAAGAGAAAGCATTAAGTCTACTGTCCTGATTGATTATTGTATTATTAATAAATATGTCTTTCTTCTAATTAAAATTTCATTCCAATATCAGCCTCTCAAGCTAACTGAGCACGCACCTTTTGAGTGTTAAATAAATGAATACTCTCTTCTTCAATCCAAGATATAGTATTTATGCAGGAATAAAAAGAATCCCTCTTATTCCTATGACTCAAATTCTTTTATATGAGCAAATCTGAAGAACTGCTCATGCTCTCTTTAACAGTTCTTCAGATTTGCTCATATAAAAGAATTTGAGTCGTATGAATAAGAGGCATTCTTTTTATTCCTGCATAAATACTATATCTTGGATTGAAGAAGAGAGTATTCATTTATTTAACACTCAAAAGGTGCATGCTCAGTTAGCTTGAGAGGCTGATATTGGAATGAAATATAATTGCAAGCACGGTGCTAGATAAAATATTTGCTTATTTACTTCTAATTAAAATTATAAACTTCTCTTTTAAAATATTTTCAGCAATAACAACTATTAAATTATTGAATTATATATATATATATATATATAATTCCTAGTAATTGAATTTATAAATTTTATTTCAACATGATCAGGATAACAATTAAAGTTAGTTAAAATTTACAATAGAAAGTAAATTAGTATTTAATAATTTACACATAAGTTAATTTTTTTTCATGACTATTATTGTTTGAATGCATATATATTTTAATAACTATAGTCAATATTTAACTTGCATTTCAATTATTCAATTGTAGACATTGGAAAAAATGTGTCAATGGCTACTGATAACTGTTCAACCAAGCAAAGCCTTTTAAATAAAGATGAGGATGGCATAATTTTTTAAATGTTACATATCATTGTTTTATACAAATTATAAGGTGTTTTTAGAAAGCATTTATTCCTTATTAGTCAAAATAATTGTTTATTAGGTTAGGAATTGTTATAGTCTATTTGATTATAGATAGATTTTCAATTTAATAAAGTTCAAATATATTTATAATAATTTTTACAAAGGTGAATAAAAATAAGCCTAAATACACTACAATAATGTAAAAACTGCCGGAATTACAGCAAGTTAAAACCATGAACGAGTTTACTTGAAGTAAGTCATTTAATCAACTTTTAAGCTATCAACAATCTCAATCTGTTGTCAAGACAACCGTTAACAATAAAGACCTTGACTACATATTGAGATTGTTGGTAGTGTAAGAGTTGATTGTTATTATTTACATTTATAAATCTATTAAAGCCTTGAATAATTGCTTTATTGTCTAAGATCTATACTTAAGATTAAATAAAATATGTTTTTAATAGTGAAAAATGAATAAATTTTATTATACATTTATTAATAGTTAATTGTGAGGTATATGTTTCCATAAAAATATATATTTATATAATACAAATAAATAATAAAACTGCATATAAAGTGTATACTACAAAAAAAAAGTTTCTCCATCATCTCTTTATAGAAAAATTATGAGAAAGTCATTACTAATCAGGTTTCACAACTACTCATCATGAGAGTTTGGCTGTTTTTCATATCTGATGCCCTTTAACTAAATATAGCTCAATATCCATTGATTGACTAATATTAGATGGTTAGCTAGGCTGGCCTTACTTTACCAAAAACTGCATTTCTCTCCATTTGTTAGTATGTATTTTAATATGCTGGTCACAACATACTTTGTAGCCATTTAAAAAATGTTGCAACACCTGTAAGTTTTAATCAGTCCTGCCCACTTTTTGTATTTTTATCAAGTTATTCAAAAATGGTTATGATTCTGACACAAATTACAAATTATTAAATATTTAAAACAATTTAAGTACCATAAAACAAAAATCTATAGTTTGTATAATTCTCCAAAAAAAAAAAGAAATTATGCATCATACATCAAGATTGGTGCAATATATATATATATATATATATATATATATATATATAGATAGATAGATAGATAGATAGAGAGATAGAGAGATAGATAGATAGATAGATAGATAGATAGATAGATAGATAGATAGATAGATAGATAGATAGATAGATAGATAGATAGATAGATAGATAGATAGATAGATAGATAGATAGATAGATAGATAGATAGATAGATAGATAGATAGATAGATAGATAGATAGATAGATAGATAGATAGATAGATAGATAGATAGATAGATAGATAGATAGATAGATAGATAGATAGATAGATAGATAGATAGATAGATAGATAGATAGATAGATAGATAGATAGATAGATAGATAGATAGATAGATAGATAGATAGATAGATAGATAGATAGATAGATAGATAGATAGATAGATAGATAGATAGATAGATAGATAGATAGATAGATAGATAGATAGATAGATAGATAGATAGATAGATAGATAGATAGATAGATAGATAGATAGATAGATAGATAGATAGATAGATAGATAGAGAGAGAGATAGATAGATAGATAGATAGTAATGTTCATGGGTAGATTTAGGGCTTTATTTTAGGCACTATAAAGTGCAAGTTAATCAAACTATGAAAAAGTTTAGATATCTAAAAAACATAGTTATTTTTCCTGATTAACTGACATAATATTTTATTTATTATAATTTTTATTGTGGGCAGAATCAGCTTTATATTCATTTAAAAGGGCACCAGGGTTGTAAACCCACTGTTATCTGTCACATTGCATCACATATCTTTGCAGTAAATAATTAAACGTAATTTTTATATGATTTCACTTTCTTGTCAAGTAATATTTAAGAATTTTCTCAAGTGTTCATAGATTAAAATGAACATGTTGGCATAGGTGATTATACATTTTTTAAAATAATCTTTTGTGATAGTAAAATTTAATAAACTGAAATTAATAACATACAATGAAAAGTTGATATTAAAGATACATATTTTATTATAATAAATTAAAATATTTAAATGATAAATTATTTAATAAAATTGGAAAGAAACATATACATGCTCATCCAAATAATACTAAATAAGTAAAACATTTTTTTATTATTAGGCCATAAAAGAAATAGTCTCTTGAATAATAAACAATGAATGTCTCTATTGGTATTATAAGCTTATAGTTTAGGTTTAGTTTGCAAACATTTAACCCAACACCACAAGAGTATGAAGTTTAAGTTAGCTTATTGGTAACTTCTGCTGATTTAGGTATGGTTTTTGGTTTCTTCTGCTGACAGTTTTATGTTTCTGGTCCATTTTAAGGCTCAAAAGCTTTTTGGAGTGACCTCTTTATGGTGAAAAAATGCGTCCACAAATCCTCCATTTTCCACTCATGCCAGAAGACTTGCTTCAGCATATGAATCATCCTGGATGGAAGCATCCAACCACCATTGTGAGAACAAGACAACTGTGATTATCCCCTTGTCTCTCCATCCAGGATATATGGGAACAGCCAGCCACAAACAAACAGACAAGACAAGATAATGCTCCAAGTTATTTGCTTTTATATTCTGCCCAGTTTGAGATTTCTGCACATATACATTTTTCTCTTTTGTTTTTGCTATCAGAATACAAGTTGATAATCTTGTACATTTATTATTACTTTTTAGTTACAAAGTCTTTTTTTATATATATTATTTCTGCCATCATTAATTATCTCATAAAAAGATTTTTATTCTGATTGTAATCCTTCACATTTGGAACGTCTTTCTTTTATTTATCTGGATAAAGAGTCTATTCATTTCTATTCCCTCCACTTTTAACTTAATTAAATAGATAAATACAAAATAAAAAAAGAATTATATAAAAAATTAAATAGTATTAATTGAACTATTTCTATTTTTTTTTAGCTTTTAAATATTATCCTTTGCCAATATATATATATATATATATATATATATATATATATATATATATATATATATATATATATATATATATATATATATATATATATATATATATATGTATATAATCTTTTTATTCAATGTTATATGGTTTGCCAAAAATCCACAAACCAGATATTCTATTGAGAGTGATTGTAAGCACAGTTGGTTCACTAACATAGACATTAACTCATTTTTAGCTTCTTTTTTTTTTGCAGCCACATTTAACAGAAATGTCATCTCATGCTAAGGATGTGAATCATTTTCTTGAGCTTATCTAAGATATTAAATTAACTAAGAATGTTATTTTTTAATAGTTTTTATTTTTTTGTGTGTGATTTTTACTAGTGTACCTGCAAATGAAACTATTGAAGTTTTGAAGAATATTCAATTGTCTGATTTAGTTTTGGGTTTGGTTGAATACTACTTAATGAATAATGTTTTTGTCCTTGATGATCAGATGTATAAACAAACATCAGATTTAGCTGTGGGTTTACCAATTTCTCCAGAATTAGCTTCTACTTTTATGGAGAACTTCAAAAACAAAATTTTGATTTCAGCAGTTAAAAAAACCATCTGTATAACTAAGATATGAGGACGATATCTTTGTTATCAGGCCTTATAGCTCATGGTAAGCATGTCTTTGATAACTTTTTTTTTAATTTCTTAAACTTTTCATAATGACATCATATTTATTATAAAAATAGAAAATAATAACTTTCATTTTTGGATGTTTTAATTGAAAGAAAAAAGAATAGTTCTTTACTTCATGGTATGTATAGTAAAGCAATTACAAAATATGACAAGTATTATTTAATTGTTCTTATTTATTATGAGTAGCTTATGATTTAAAACCACTTTTATATATAAAAAAAATAAAGGTTAATATATATGCCTAATAGTAATGCAAATGTTTAAAACTTAAATTCTATCTTTACCATATTAATTTATTAAGGAATCTATAAATTAAGTTTTTTTTTTATTAATATAAAATTATCTATGATACCAATATTACATTTTAATCATAATTTAAGTTTTATCTTCATACCCCTTTTTATGATCTTACTTAACCCTGATCTATTAATTTTTTTTTTTAAAAAATGTGTTGGAGGCAGGAGATCACAATACCAAATCATCATATCAAACTGTGTAAAAAAAAAAAAAACTATTATAAATTATTTCTGTAAACTGTGTTGAAAATTTTGTAAATTGATAAAAAAAATCTTCATAAGTTCATCAATAATTGGTACTGGTTTGACAACATTCAACAACAACAACAGCATCTGCTTCAATAACCACAATAATAATAATAATAATAATAATAATAATAATAATAATAATAATAATAATAATAATAATAATAATAATAATAATAATAATAATAATAATAATAATAATAATAATAATAATAATAATAATAATAATAATAATTAATTTATTGATATTTCAACAGTTAATAAAACATTTAATAATAATGATGATGATGATGATGATGATCATATTTAAATAATAAAATTAGCACCCCAAATTTTGTAAAAATATTATTCTGTGGGTAGTGTAGTAATAGGTCATTAAATTGTTAAAAAAAAAAAAAAATCACAAAAAATCCCTTTATCCTCAATAATAATAAAGTTCGGAAAAATTACTGGGAAATTCAAAATAATATGAGTGATTATATTTTTTATAAAATTATTTACAGAAAGTCAGGTTTTAGGGAAAATGATGACCTCTTAAAAGACTACATAATCGTGGTAATAAATAAGAAGTAGATTTACAAATAAAGATTATCTAAAAATATAATATATATAGTTAATTTTTTTATTATTAAGATACAAATAAAAACTGCAAGCAGCACAAAAATAAGGGGGGGGGGGGTAAATTGAAAAGAAAAACGATAAGAGTCTAAACTGACATTACATTATGTCCAAGACTGAATCTAAATATAGTAGTCATGGAATTGAGTAAATTTTTTAAAAATGTATCTTTAGAAAATATCTAATTTAAAATTGAAAGATAAAGATAGCATTTTTATTAGACAATTAAGGAATTGTTACATTTTTATTTACCATTGTCAAACTCACTCCACTCACAACTTTGACACCATCCATCTCAGATTAATACAATAATGATTATTACTAATCATTTTCTAAACTAGAGATTATTTCTAGTGCAGATATAAACTTTAAACCTCGGTTAAAGATTAATATATCTGATTTTGCAATAAAAATTCACGGGCAAGGATTTGCCCACAAGGATTGCAGTGGTAGAATTAAATAATTGTTAATTATTTCTGGTCTACCAATTATTATTTTTTTAATGCTGCATTTACTGTACATACTTTTTTTTAAAAAAAAATCATTAATTACATAAACAATTGCCCCCCCCCACCTTTTGAAGCAATAATATTTCAACCTACATTAATGACCTTTTTCATTCAGTTAAAACTGAAGATAAATTTATTTACCGTAGTTACTTCTAAAATTTTGGAGAAAAAAAAATCAAATTAACCTCAAGCTATGGAAGTTAAAACTTTTACCTTTTAATAAAGGCAAAGGGTTAATATTATTATTGTTTTTGATGTGGAAAATCTTATTTTAAGGTAAATCAGCCAGTTATAAACGAAGGATGGCAACCAAAGAAAATTAGATAAGTGCTCAGAAAATTTAAGCTTAGAAAACACATTTCAATTTCGAAAATTAAAAAAAAAAGGTAAAGTAATTTGAAAGTTTATAATAGAGTACATTTATTTCTATACAAAACTATTTTATAAAGATTTTAATCATTGTCTTAAAACCACATACGTACATGCACTCACACTAATATGTTTATTTGAATTATGAATTCAAAAACCGTAAAACTAATCCCGTTTGCAAGTAAAAAATTATTATTCTGGAAAATAATACAAAATTAAAAAGACAGCATTGGTTTTAAGGAGCTACGTAGACTGGATAATAGATTTCTTCTTTAAAATCAATGAAGCTGAAATATTTAATCCATCAAAGAGTGTCATACACTTCAATAAAAAGGCTTTTATTATTATTCTATTTAAAAAACTGCTACGTCTTTCTTTCATTAAATTTCTTTGCTACGCATTAAGATACGTCAAATTGTAATCCATACACACACAAACAAATCTTTTGACATTTAACCCGCCAGTATTTTTTTTCCATCAAGTTTTAATTTGATCTTCTGCATCTTATTTTCCAATTTTCAACATTCAAGTAAAACACCCTCTAGTGCATTGTACATTTAAAGACCTGATTTTGCCAATAAAACTATTCAGCAGTTTGTTTTGGGCTTTACTTCCAGGTTAACAAAGTAAATTTATCCTTATTTTTTCCTGCCTAACTAAATTTCTGTTCAACAAGTCAAGAGAGACCGCAGCCTGCAAGCCCATATTATTATCCAATCAAAAACAAGAACGATAAACTTGTCAGCAGCACACTTCTAATGTTGAATGTGTGCCCCAGGGAAGACGCACATCTTAGAACTGTGTAATTTCTGACTTTGGACAAATTTTAAAATTACAATAATAAACAAAGAACACAAGAATTTATAATAAATAGGTTATATGTAAAAAAAGAAAAAAACTAATTTGTACAGTTTATTAGTTAAAAACAATAATCAGTAATTATTAGTTATTTATATCAACTTTCCCAGGCATATAATACAGCTTATTTCAAGTAACTAATTTAATGTAAACCAAGACAAAATTACATCAATTAATAAATATACAATAATTTAAAACATAAATTCTAAATCTGTAAATACGTACACTTTTTTATTTAATACAATAAACTCATTTTTGTATATGAGAATGATTAATATTTTATGTCTTATATATATATACTTTGTTTATTTAAATATATAAAAATATTTAAAACAAAAACTATATACTTTTACTATAGGCTTCTAATTATTTGTTAGATTATAATTTAAGGTTACATTGTTTGGTGTGGTTTTTTTTGTTCAGTCAATAAAAGATTGCAATCAAAATCATCAAATATGATTCAGTTCAGTAAGAGTGAAGTATGTATAAGCTAACTGATTCCTGAATCAAATTTTCGACTATTACTAATTATTTTAAGGAATTTTTTTATTATTAAAAAACTTGGACAAAATTTCAAATTATTATAAAAGATTATATATGAACAATTAGTCTCTACGTACAACTTTTAATAATTTTATAAAAAACGTAATTTCTAATCCTTTTGCAATTTATTTTTCAATCTAATTTTTTAAAAAAAAACATCTTTCTAATTAAATATTACAAATGAGATTGAATGATCTTATTCTAATTAAATTAATCAATCAATTACAAATTCTAGAATTAGTAATTTATTACTAATATCCAAATAAACAGCCATAGTATTTAAGTAAAGTATTTATTAGATTATTTCATTTTTTAAAGTCACAATTTGCCTTTTAAAGCAGGGGTGGTCGAATAGCGCCCAGCGGGCCACATGTGACTGCTAAGTGTTTTTATGTGGCCTGCCAAGACAATCAGAAAAATCCGCCTTGAACTGAGATTTCCTTCCCGTGCACGACCGAAGATTCGTCTCGTATTTTCCACTAGGACGGCCACGTCAATACACATGTGCAGTGTAGATACAATGTGCAGTGCTTTTCCAGTTGATCTGGTTAATTTCAATTTTGTTTTTACTTCATCAAATATATACATTTTCAACTTTAGTGAAACCATGAATCCTCCGAAAAAATGTAAAATTTGTGGTGAATGTGTGTTTAAAGAAGAATGGCCAAACAAATATTTCTTTGGTAATACAGGGAATAAAGCAATGTGTTTATTGTGTCATGAAAAAAAGGTGCAGACCTCCTCTAACCTTTGCTTCCACAAAGTAACCCCTGATGCGACCCTCCGCTAACCTCTGCAGCCCTCTAGCCAAAACAATTGCCCACCCCTGCTTTAAAGTATTCAGCAAAATACTATGCATAAGGAACAGTAGAGCCATTTATATTAATCTATCTCAACAAATTAGGCCCATGAAAAATGTTATCTAAACCTTAAATATAAAGAACATATCTACTCTTTCTACTTTAGTTCCATTTATTGTAATCTTAAGTCTCAGTGATTACAATATGCTTTTATTAATTATAAAAAGCTTTAAAAAACAAGATATAGTTTGGTAGTAATTAATATCATGAAAACCTATATTTACATAATTGCCATTTTCTACAAAATTAACAATAAAATAGATGGGCTTAGTAACCTAAAGTCTTACTTTCTGATAAAACTCATTTTTTATCTAACACACTTTCTCAACATCATCATCCAAATTCAGAAACTAGCAATATGCTATTTATGTAAGCCAAATATCAACTAATATGAATTATCTTACACATATTATTTCTCATGAAAACCTCCAAATGTGCATCTAACTAGTAGATGGTAATGCTATATTATTATAATTTAAATTTATGAAAGATTTAAATATGTGTATTTTTTACCTATTATAATTAATAAGATAATATAAAAATGTAACTATGAAAGCAAGACCCAGAAAGAGACCACATGTAAGATGGATGGATGAAATAAGAAAATGTGCAGGGGTGGAGAAGAGAAGCTAATGACTGGAGAAGATGGTTTGAACTTGGAGAGACTTTCATCCTGCAGTGGATTGATAATGGTTGATGATGATAAAAGCAAGCTGGGTATTAAATGTGTAATATAATCAAATTATGATTATATAAAGTTATGAGTAACAATAATAATAACAAACAGCCACTTAAACATGAGTATAACCATTTCAACTCTTAAGAAAAGAAAAAAAGAAAATGAAAAGAGAGAGAGGAAAAAACTACATTAAAAATGATTTTTGTGGTGACTATACAAATCAATTTATGAACAACAATAGAACATGCTGATTCAATTTTTTGTTTACTTGATATTTTATAATATTGTCCTTTAGTTTCTTCTGAAATTAAAAATTCTTTCTAAAATACTTCAATATCATGTCTAATTATAGCTCTCAAATGTATTTTATTCTCTGCCAGCCATATCTTCCCAATGAAAACAATTGACATTACACTTTTTTGGAATATCTTTGAGATGATCACTATAATATAGACTGGATCTACCTCTCTTGTAAACCCCATGGTCTTGTTCTCCACAAAACACTTTTAGAAAGTCTTTCAGTGTTGATTTTGTTTTACATCTCCAATTGAATAAAGTTGTAATTTTACAATAGTGGAATGAATAGCAGTACATCCTGCAAGCTGAAGACTATATCAATTGTTTTTATGATTTTGTCATTACATTTTCGAAATTTTACAGAATTCCTTAAAATAATACTTTTCTAATTCCTTTATATTGCGCTGATAAGATTTTAAGTTTCACATCCATACAATAAATTTGATAAAGTAACATTTTTATATACAGATAAGTTAGTTGCAGTATGAAATATTGTTCTAATTTGTTAAAAGCAGCAATACATTGGAATATGCATTGGATCTCAATATCTAAATCCACTTTTCTATTTATAAAACTACCAAGGTATTTAAACTAGCTTATATTCACATCTTGCTAACCATATATGCTGAAAGTAGCTGAAGATTTTATTTATGTTAGAGGCTGAACAACTTGAACTTTTTGGCCCATTAATTAATAAATCAAGATATATTTATATGATGCATTTAAAACATTAAGAACATTCTGTAAATCATCATTTGAACTGACAAAAATAGCAGAAAGGGGCATGTTTGCGTCAATCAGACTCTCCATCTTTATATCACTCGTGGTCTGGCTAACACAATGTAAGGTGATTTTCAGAACATCAAATGTCACAGTTCTGGACATTTTTGTGTAGCTTCTCCAACAAACTAAAACCAGGGACCATCTGTTGCTGCCTGACCATTTGCATCAAGACACATGAGCTCAAATAGCACTTCTGAATGATTGAGCATGTGCTGATGGGGCTGCTACTGGGGTGCCATGTTTTCACAAGAGACTAATGATAGTGTGCAGGGACATTTTGATTCAAGTCTATGATTGGACTTTCATTAAAGAACATTCATTGGGTGAGGTGACCTATTGCATGCCCGTGCAGACCAAGATACACATTGTGCTCTCTGATTGGTGACGTGCAACTATGTAATGGTTTTCAGTGTACATCCAGTTAACCCTTTTGAATAAAGTTGTATTTTTTCAAAAAAAAAAAAACAGCACAATCATCAGAACACTATAAATTCAGAATCCAAGATGAAGTTCTTGTTTTTGACAGATTCAAATTAAAAATTTTACCATCAAACCATAGAAGTATTTTGATCCCTCTCTGATTAAACTGCCTATAAACAATTCCAAAGATCGCTATCATAAAAATTGACAACAATATTAAAGTAAGTACATAACCTTATTTAACACCAATTTTCATTTAAAATGTGAAATTATCCATTTGTAGTAATAGCACTTCCTCTCATTCCATTATGTAGAAGCTGTATAATATGAATAAATTTTGGTGAACCAAGTAATTTCAAACAATGCCATAACCATATCCTATTAATTGAATTAAATGCTTTGACTAAGTCAATAAAAACAATATATGAATCATTCCTCTGTTCCACTTTTCTTTCATTTGTCTGGCAACAAAAATCATATCTACGGTGCTTCTTGATTCTCTAAAACCACCTTAAGTCTCAATTAGCAATAAAATAAATTGGTACATGCTCTTGAAATAGTTGTAAAATAAAAATAAAAATTCTCAGTTTCATCAATTGAATAAAATTGTTGCGCTGAACATTGTAACATGATCTGATAATTTTTTTTATTACAACTGTTACACATATATTTTAAAGATTTTATATTATTTCTCAGAAATATTTATGTTATATATTATGTATAATTATAAAAACTGGACAGAAGAAAGGTATATTTTATTTTTACAGTCAAATCCATTTAGATACATCAAGGCATTCATTTATTTTCTCTAATACCTTTTAAGATTAAGTATATCAACAGAGGCATCATATCTTCTCAGACTGACTAGTTTAAATGATAGGTGAAACACAAATAGCATTTTTAAAATAGCATCACAAAACATTTTGGATGGATTTTATGTGATGAGTGATATGGTTACTATAAAAATGTTCATTTAGATTTGTTGTATATATCAATTAATGCAATAAATCAGAGTATTTGAGAAATAAAAAAACTGTTGTAATGAAATATGATAGGTAGTGTAAAAATAAGGGTCATAGATCACATGACCCTATCTCTTAAGCTTGTAAGTTATAAACAATGAGGATCGCTTGGCTTTGGGTTGGTATTTTTAGATCTAGTGTCTGAACCTACCCTGACACCTCTCTGAGGAGTGCCAAAGCATGAAACCATGATCAGGGGTTTGGGGAGGGGTTCCTGACAGAGATATTTTAAATGCTGGCTCTGGCTAAGCATTTACCACAAAGCTTGTAGAGGAATTGGCAATCCTCATTGTTTATGATAGGTAGTGTGTCTCAAACAGAAAAGGAAATCAGTTTTAATCTCCATCATTTATAATATTAAACCTTCAGTCATATATTCAGGAATTATGATCCAATTGATATAATGAAAGAAACACACTTCAGAAAAATTTTCAATATGAGTAAATAGATTCTCAGAAACTCATATTCAGAGTTATCATAATCTATAGCGTGATGTGAAACATTTAAAAGAAAATTATTTTTCCTAATAGAGTCGTACTTCTCAAGTTAAATCACAAAAAGTAGCACCAGTTTTTAATTAATTTTGAAAACATCTTAAATGTAAATTGTTAAAGATAATATATGTTCACAACAATTTTTTCCTGGCCTAACTGCTACTGTTCTGGATACAGATTTAATGTAATATGATTTGTCAAACAGGTTGTAGAAAACACATAATAATGGCATTGAAAATAATGTTTTGAAGTTATTTTAGAATATTTGATTTTAAGACTGCCATAGTCTAGCTTTTATGCCAAATTTTTGAAATAGTTTTTGCTGAATAATTTGCCAACTATGCTTTGGGTTTATATCATAAATTTTTAAAAAACTGTGGAAGTATATGAGGTTCCTCTAATAGAAAATATCAAGTGGTTCCTAAATGGTAGTTATACAGAATAGATTACCATTGATTTCAATTTTTTACCTATTTTATTTAATATATTCATTAATAATCTTCCAGATACAAAGTAAAGGAATTCATTTCTGTTGTCTTTGACTTCACAAATGAGAACATTTCCAGATATAGTAAATTCTGTCAATATAGAGATAAAAAAGTATCGTTCCTAATTCAAAAAAAGAATTTGCTCATCTTTCATAATGACATAGAAATCTTTAAATCTGAATATAACCTTTAGACCAGTAAATTGAAAGCCAGTCATAGACTAAATATTCCTTTTTTTTTCTCTAAACAACAAGGACACTTTTAATCATAATACACAGTAGGATAAAACACAATCCTACCCTATGCTTATTTAGAAGTAAGTTTAGGTATAAAATCATTTCTAGGAATAATCCCTTTGGAAAGCTGGCTGAGACTACTTGTGGTTATTACTATAAGCTCTCTATAAGCATCATTCTTAGCATTAATATTTTATATTGGTATATACTGTATATTCATTTGGGGGAAAATGCTCATACTAAACTTTTCAATTTATAATTATATATTACTTATGAGAAATATAATTGTTACACTCAGATCTACTCTTTTGCAATAGCATAAATTGGATTCTTTATGATGTTTCAAATAAATCTCTTTATTCAGTTCCAACAATATCCAGATGTATTTGATTCTCTTGAGTTTAATTGAAGTTTCATTAATAGATTAAAAACAGCCTATAATCAGTGTGCTCATCTTCTTAATCATAAACTTTAACAGCCATACATCTATATAGATGTGGGCAAACTTTGAACTACATAATCAATGACTGTTAAAATTATGGCTACAGTGCCAGAATTAAAGTATTTTATAGAGGCATTAGTGATTATCTCTTAACTGGAATTTATACATCATTATATGATATAAATAATAATAATTCACTAAATAGTCTAGCAGTGATTTTCTAGACATGCATATACTTGATTCTATATTTAGATTATCTGCATAATTTAAAGATACTATTTACATATATCAGTTTAATGCAATAATATAGTTGTATACACTAGAATTAATTTTTTGATAAAAGAAAATAGATCAATAGAAAAAGATTTGCCTTTTTCTATCAACACTTTGTTATTTGAATCTTCACAGAAATTGACTCTATATTTTGTATCACCATCAGTGACATTTTAAACCCTTATCAAGCCACTGCAAGATTAAGATCTCTCAAAACTTAATCTATTTTCTTCAATCTAAAGCCTTTCTTGTTTTTTATTGCACCAAGCAACTTTCTAATTTTATATATTCACCTCAATTATCATTTTTAATTATTACTATTTTATGTACCATTGTACTCAGTTTCAGATTATTCATTCCTGTCAATAATTATTTTTAAATAGAATAATAATCCTCTTCTATCATACATTCTCTTGCCTTCATTGAAAATTTATTAGTATAATTACTAATTTTTGTATCAGCCATATTTGTTGTAGTTCTTAGAAGGGTGTGAGTTATCTTTCTATTGATCTCAAGTTTGAATCATTTTTACAGTCTGTTATTAAGTGTTTCTGAAAATTAGGAATATCAACTGTCAATAATATCTTTTTCAATCATTTTTATCTCTACTTTTTTATTAATACTATTTTACATCTCATTAATTGATAATAATTTCATATGTTGAATCTATTATTAACATACAGTCCTCAAAATACATAATTTCTTTTAGGTAAAATATAATCCATTTCTACTGTATTTTCACTTGGACGCTTTCATGAGCAGTTTTTCTTTTCTTCAAATTCCACAAGCATGTATTCTCTTTCATTTCTGTTACCATAGACAAATTTACCCATTGCATATTTATAAATATAGGGGATTTGAACTCAGACTTTCAAGTAACCTTCAACTATCCACACTACCTCATACTATTGATACCCATGACCACATACATGTAGAAAAGATAAATAATCACCAATATATATATTTCGTGCTGAACCAGCACTCATCAGTTGGTCCAGATTATCATCTCCTACACATATATATAATCAGTGTTCAGTTATTATTTATATATACATGTGGGAGGTGATAATCTGGACTAAATGACAAGTGCTGGTTCAGCACGAAATACATAAATTGGTGATTTTTTATCTTTTCTATATGTGTGTGGTCATGTGTACCAGTAGTATGAGATAGTGTGGATAGTTGAAGGTTGCTTGAAAGTCTGAGTTCAAATCCCCTATATTTACAATTAGGTTCCAGGTATAAGAATGTCTGTATTTCATTGCATATTTATCTTTATTTGTTGTCCAATTCGAGCCTTAAGATCTTCATGACAACTTTAAACTGTTTGGAGTGAATAAAAATTTTTTATATATATATCCAAAAATCGTCTACTTTTCCATCACTACTATAATAACTTGATATACGTAAACCTGAACCACTTGCATTTGGTATCTTCTGTTAGCTTCAATAATTAATCTTGCTATTTCGTTTGATATAATATTATTCTCAACAATATTATTCTTCCAATTTTTATTTATATATCACTCAATACTTGTGCTTTTGTAGTAAAGTACATGTCTACTTTTTCAATAAATTTGTCTCTTCAATTTTTCTTCTAACTTTACAAAGACTAATAACATTTCATATAATATTAGACAGTTCTTTAATTTCTTTCAATTGAAAGTGATTTGCAGTTGTGTAAAGTAACTTCATTGAATGGCAGCCTTAATCCATAATCAAAGGATTTATAGGATCCTCTGCTTTTCAGATCCTGACTCCACACTATGACTAACGATTTATTTTTTTCTCTGTTACGATTGTAATTATATCCAATAAAAAATCGTTCACACATACATCTACCATCTTGTTTTCAAATAAAGAGAACTGTTGTTTTAATTAAGAACTATTAGGCAACAGAGCAAAAAGATCATTGTAATTCTTGGCCTTTTAACTCAGAGATAAAAAGCCAAGGAACTTGCCGAGCTGATGGGTGTACCCTTTTATTTTTGTTTGCTATTTATATATAATAGCTGCAACTTGTAAGTATGAAATGGACATGTAGGAATTTGCCATGCTTAGTTCTTTTAAGGCCTCAAAAAGAATTAGTCTCCATTTCAACAGGAAACATCTTTCTTCAGCCTACATATATATAAAGCACACATACGTGCTCATAAAGGTTTACTCCACTAATTTTTTAATAACACTACGGTTCTACAAACTATTTCTAACAGTAAATGTATACATCATTCATTTAAATTCTATTTTAAAAATAATAGTTTTCAGTTTGAAAAAAAAATATTACAAAATTAATTCAATTGAAACTCTGTTTTGAAATTAATTTCTACAACATTCTATTTAAGTGGAATTAACAATTAAACCTCATTAGAATAAATTTACATAATTTATAGGAAAGTGCTACGACTAGAGCACAACTAGCTCGCTAATAGAAACTGTGAAGAACAGGAAGATAAAATTTCATTAATATAGTCATTAAAAATACCATATTATTATTTGAATTGAATTCTACTAGCCACCCAAACAATTAGAATCATAGAAAGGCTAATGAGAAATATGCAGACAGATTATTGAATGCTTAAAGCTAAAATCTCAAGGGAATTTGTTCTGACTAAATACTGCTGATAACTTATATTCTTTTCATCCAAATAGCTAGAAGACTGATCAAATCTATAAAAATTAATAGGAAACTGGACTATTGTAAAGAGAAGTATTCAGTAAAGCTGAATCATTAGTCCGTGTGAATAATTTAATTAAGTGAAATTTACAAAACCTAAGAAATTATCTCAATTTTCTATCAAAAATAATAATATAATCAAAGTGAAAAGATAATTTAAATTATAAATTAAACTGATTTCCGGTCATAATTTAATTTTAAAAATAGTATTACGTAAGATATATGTGCATATATATATTAAATCGGAAGATGCAAATCTTCATATCTGTTCATAAGCTAATGAAACCATGAGCTTGATACTCACAGATATATAACAACTCATTCATCATTGCGTTAACTCTCATGTTACTACCCATATTATTAGGTGTCTTTAGTCTCCAGTTAAAAATTTCGAGATGCCTATTTATTGATAATAGTAGGTCAGGTTGGGTACTGCCTAAGATTTGAAACAATGGCTACAAGATACCCAAGTATTAGACTAATCCTTAAACTATAAGACCCTTCCTGACCTTGCATGACAAATTTATACATAATATCTGTTGTGTTTTGACTAATTATTAGTCGATGGAGCTACAATCGATTTAATATTAAACATATTTACTGTTATTGCTAGTCATATAGATACACATTTACTCATTTTGTTAAAGCTTTATTATTTAAGCAGGCAAAAAAAAGTGTGTGTAAGTCTTCGAAATAATATATATATATAATCATTTTCAACCATTATTAATTCACTACAGGATGAAGATCTCTCCATGTTAATCCATCTTCTCTGATTCTAGCCTTCACTTCCTTATTTCATCCATCCATCTCACATTTGGTTTTTTTTTAAACCCTTTATAATGTCTTGGAATTTAGTTTAAGATTTCAACAGTCCATCTAATATCATTTTTTTTAGCAATATGTCCAGCTCAACTTCACTTCAGTCTTTTGATTCTTTCAATGATGTCAGTAACACCTGTTTGTTCTCTTGTGTATGTTATCTCATGTATTTCATTTTCAACCTCTTTTTCTTACTCCTAACATGCATCTCTCCATAACTTGTTGAGAAGACTGAAGTAATTTAGTAGAAAGAATTAAAAAATATATCAATTAGTATTTTCTAATATTATAATAATGTCAATCACTGAATTTAAGTAGTATGAATATGACCTTTTAAGTTGAAAGCATTGTTCAGCTATTTATTATTTAAAGCCTAAATAAACCAATCTTTTCTTTGGAAGTGAATAAATTCTTATCATAGAATTACATAGTAAAAGAAAAGAAGTAAAAATTGTTATAGAATAAATTGGAAAATTTTAGATGAGTGCATAGCTTAAAATTTATATTCAGTGTGTTGTTACTATTAACTATGTACATTAGTAGTATTTAGTTTATCTAAAGATTACTGAAAACTAAAATCCTAATCAACCAAATGACATCTAATTCTTTTTATATTTATAACCAATTAATATTTTTAACATTTTCTTAATAAGAATACTCACACATTCTTATTTGTAAAATGTTAAAAAATATTTGAATTCCTAATTGGCTATAAAAAGGAATTAGATGTTTTTCATTTGTTTAATTAGGATTTTAGTTTTCAGTAATCTTTAGATAAACTCTAATCATGTTATTAATGTACATAGTTTATAGTAATAACTGTAACACAATATAAATTTTAAGCTATGCAAAACTCTTATCTAAAATTTTCCAGGTTATTATAATTGTAAAAGAAATATATCTTTAAAGGATTTTATTAAATCACAAATGAAATTTAATTTATAGTATTCATTTTTACAATAAACATTTTGTTTTATGAATTGGTTTTTTTATGCATGATAGTAACTGAATATTGATGGTATATTAGACAGAGTGGCAAGATTATTTATTAAATTAATGGAAGATAGCAAATGCAAATAATTCAAGTTTATAAAATGCCCCAACAAATTTTTTTATTGTGATGAAGAAGTGATTATATCAAACAACTTTCTAACATTGTTACAAAAGACACTTATTCTAAAATTGAAAAAAGATCCAAAGATGAAAATGATGTGGCTGAATTTCACCCTATTAAAGATTACAAAATAACATTAGAATTGAGATGTTTGAATAAGTTGTGTTAAGAGGTGGCAAATTTATGACAAACTATTATCAATCATATTTAAGTTTTGCTGCTTTGTCAATACAAACAATAACAATCTCAACCAGCTCTCAAGCAGAATACTTAACATACATTGCTAACAGTCTATTTATTAAATGTTGCTATAAAATAATTAATCCATTTACTTCAGTGTAAACATAACTTTTAAGTTACCTGAATAAAAAAAAGAAATTAGAACTAAAAGTAAATGATTCCAGTAATATTCAATAAATTTTCACACAAGAAAAAAATATAAATTGATTATTATGAATTGCAAGGAATTAGCAACTATAGATATCTTTGTCAGATTATTAATACAGATAGAAACATAATAGATATGTTTAATTATGGAATATAACCCAGAAGTACTTTTGATACAAAAAGGACTTAATAGTAAAATAAAATAATTTTATGTATTTTAAAATGAAAATTTTTAATAGAGATATTACATATGGATTAGAAACTTGAACATAATTGAAGAACAATACAAAGACTTAAGACCAATAAAGTATGGAGAGTTGTATATTGGGAGTAATACAAAGAGTTCACATGAATAATGCATGGTAGATGAATAGTCATATCATTGACAATGCTGACAAAATTATACTAAAATGGAAATGGGCTGGTCATATTGTAAAAAGGAATGGT
Source organism: Epiperipatus broadwayi (assembly GCA_028023455.1). Classification (NCBI taxonomy): domain Eukaryota; kingdom Metazoa; phylum Onychophora; class Udeonychophora; order Euonychophora; family Peripatidae; genus Epiperipatus; species Epiperipatus broadwayi. The sequence goes on from JAQFVV010000004.1 coordinate 3,164,402, forward strand.
GATAGATAAAAAACTGAAGTCTTTATATATATATATATATATATATATATATATATATATATATATATATATATATATATATATATATATATATATATATATATATATATATATATATGAAATAATGCTTAAAGCTAAATGGGATAATATGTAACCATTAGAAACCAATCAACACTTAAACATGCCAATATAGTTAGTAATCAATATTTCTCACTGTTGTCAAGGCAACCTCTCTTCTGATAGTAATAAAAGTGGAATATATATATGTGTGTGTGTCAAATGATTCTAAAAGATCTAGAAAGAGAGCATATATGAGAAGGATGAATAAAATAAAGATATTTGCTACTATGATTGAAAAGGGGGAGCAGAGTGACTATGAATTGGACAATTTTTTGTTAATTCTTCCCTGAATCAATAATGATTGAAAATGATAACAATGAATGAAGTATAATAATAAACTGAATGTTAATAATCAAACTGATTTTCTATTAGAATATTTCTAATCATAAACTGATACACGTTTCCTCAGCTACTTTTAAAAGTAAGTATTATTCAAATTGTTAAATTATAATCTATATAAATTGTGAATTAATGTAAATACATAATAAAACATAAACAGGTACTAAAAAATATGAACTATGAATTTAAAATGAAATACTAAAGTAAAAAACAATTTTCCACACACAATGGTGCCATCTAGTGCAAGCTCTAGTAATCAATAGATGCTAGAAAGTTATGCATCATAATCCCTATTCAGTGCTTTCCCATATTACCAATATCCCATGCCTATGTTTCTATCTTATGGCCTTCATCAACTAAGAGTCTTGGATCTGAGACTAGTGCATCTGAATATTTAGATCTAATTGATCCTCTTTCTCCTCAGCATGTACATTTTGTTTTTTTCCACAGTGATGACAGTCATTATCTAGAAACTAGGCATGGAATATTGAATAGCAAAGCACTGGATAGGGATAATCTTTTAGCATCTATTGTTTACCAGAGCTTGCAGTAGGTAACATTATTGTGTTAGAAAAAATTTGCTTTTATTTTAACAGCTTGTATAAGCATAAAAAAGATATTTATGTAATGTTTTTGTTGTTTAAAATGAAATACTATATATGATTTTTAGAAATAATTCAGATTTTATTTTTTTATTTACTTTCTCTTTATTTTTCTAGACTTGTGCTAGAAAATTCAATGTTTTTTCATGCTTTAAAAAAATCAACTATAAAATATCACAGAATGCCATATTACTATTTATCCATTAATCCACCCATCCCATACGCATAACCTTTAGAATAAAAATATTTAATATATAATGTAATATATAGGGTATATGAGCACATACTTTCACAACCACTCACGACTCTCCACTCTATCTCTTATCACTGATACACTTGAACACATATATGTTGAAAAGATAAATAATCACCAATATATGTATTTCATGCTAAACCAGCAATCATCAGTTGGTCCAGATTACCATCTCTACACATATATGCTATAACTGCTCCGATATATATTAAGATAGCCAATCTTCATACTTTAATGGACAGGCTTTAATCTACTCCACACTCCAACTCTTCAACTGTCCATGCAATTGAAAATCTGATGATGGAATGCTCAAAGGCCGCCCTGAGGCCGAGATTCTTGTCACACCCAATGTTAAATAAACAAATAAACACAACAAATTTATGGTTAGAAAAATATAATTTACAAATTATTTAATATTTGATTTCAGAAGATAATTTTTCAGAACAGTATTTTGTTGTAATTTTTTATCTTTAATACATTAATGCACTCTAAATTGCAGAATAGCTAACAGTTAGTCCATTCATAACATAGATACTTTTTTCTGTTTTTGTACCTTTAAAAATATTTATTTTATATGTAAGCCTTCAAAATCTTTTTTAAGTATATGAACTTATTCAAATAATCATCAAATTTCAGAATAAAAATGTTTAGATTAATCTACAGTCATGATTATGTCATATATGCTGTATTTCATAGCTCAAATTATTATCTTGGAATAATTTTTTCAATATCTATTTAAATAATAATGTCCAAAATAAATTTTAATATTTTTTGTTAATGTTTTTATAGCATCAAATATTACAATTGCATTCTTGTAACAAAATAATCCTTTGACTGATTTTTTTTCAAGTAATCTACAAAACCTATGCAATTTTTTACAATCATACTGATACAATTATCTATTGACATAGAAAATACTTTATTATTAATGTTGCTATTATTATAAGGGTCAGTGAGTTAGCATAGATGTCTGGAAATTAAGTAATTAATATCATTTCTATACTTTAATAAAAGATAGAATATTATATTTCAAGATCACAGCTAAATAAAGTAAATAAAAATCTCAGTTCAATCAGTTGAAAGAAACTGTTGTTTTCAACCTGAAATTTTGGATTTTGAACATGACATATTCCTCAAGGAAATAAATGTGCTAACATTACGTAAATATTACATATTCATACAATATTCAACATAGAATATGACTAATTTATCTTTTTTTTTTCACACTAAAGTGATATTTTCTGTTGACATGATTGTGATCAATTGTTAATTATTACTGTTCAAAAGTGATATTACTATTAAATCATTAGAAAAAAAACAAATAGAAGATAGAAAAAAATTACAAATATTAAAAAAAAATAAAGGCTCCCTCATATAGTATTCCTAAAGGAAAGATAAAACGTATAGATTTTAGAATAGAATCAAAAATATAATCACTAGATAAAATATATTACATCTAATAACCCTCTTCTTTTTTATAGTGTTTTACCAAAATTGCTACTTTGATCCTATTATTATTTTCAGAGTTTTTTTATGAATATTTTCATTTAAAATTAATGCAGTTTATGGAGCTTTTTTGTACAAACTATTATCATTTCTCAATTGATGGAATCTAAAATCAGGCAAAAAACATTGCTTTTTCATGAAGAATTTAGGTGGAGATTACTTATTTAGAATAGCTACTAAAGCTAACTGTTAGCCATTATTTAGAAGACAAATAAAAAATAAAATTATAGTACTTTTTATTTTGAAATGACACAATCATACTTTAATAAATAAATAATGTATTAAAATGCTTATATTTTTAAATATTTATATTTTTCTACTGCAATTTGGATAGAATGTTTGCAACTGTAGTGTTAATTTCTTTATATATTATGCATCTTTATGCCTACTGTATAACTTTTGCTATATTGTTTATAAAAATATATGTAGAATAAAAATATAGAAGAAAATAAATATATTTTAAATAAATAAACTAAATAAATATAGAAATATACAAAACAAAAATATATATAAAAGTTTAGCAACCTCTAGGAGGAAGTTAATAATTAGAGATAAATAACCATAAATTTACATATAACAAAATGTACTTTTTTGAAATGTTATTTAATCGTTTCATTACAAGCTTCTTTTTGACAATCCCTAGTGGTCATTTAAATTATATTTGCAACACTTTATTTTAACAATTTTTATTCTATATTGTATTTCCATATTTTTTATTTTATTTATTACAAATATATGTTTACAAATGCAAAACATTTTTAAAAATACTATTTCAAAATTACATGTATATTTAAAAAAAATAATAAAGTGATATATATATATAAAAAAAATAATAAAGTGATATATATATATATATAAAATCAGAATAATAGCTATTGTTTGACTTGCTATAAATATTTTTTTAAAAAAAGATTATATGATAAAAAGAAAATTTAATTCTATTTTAAAAATCCAAATGATTTTATTATAAAGTAACATAAAGCAATAAAATTCAATTTTATAGTTTTGCTTATAATTACTAAATATCACAAAAATAACTAATATGGACATAAGAAGTGTTCTTTTTTCAGTCAATCATAACATGTTGTTTTAAGTTATTACCATTCTCTTGACTTACTTTCTTTTAAATCAACTATTTCTGAATAAAATAGGTTTATCATAAATATTTACAAATATTTTGCAAAATTAATTATAAATATATAAATAAATTATGGAAAGTATATTTTTTCACAAAGTCAAACAAAGAAATGATGCTCTCAAGAGTTCTTATAAATGCACTTAGTCCTGAGAACAAAATATCTACCAATCAGCATCAGGCAGTTCATTTTGATTACATTCTCTGTGCCATACTGACATCTTCAGATTTTTTTAAATAAGTAAATCAATATGTATATAGTACAGTTTCTGCCTTCCAATGAATGCAAAACCAATAAGCAAATGTTATAAATAGTTATTTTCTCAGTGTCTAATCTATGTACTGCTTGATAATAGAGCCATTCTTGTAGCAAAATTAATGCCATTATCATGGTATGAATGTAAAAATCCATAATAATATTATCTAACTAATTTTATAATTAGTTATTATTGTATCTGTATTTTGAATTTTGTATTATTTATAGAATTTCACCTAATTGTTGTGCTTTGAAACTTCACTAATATTTTTAATTGCAAAATCTTCAAATAAACAAGTTGTTTGCAATTAACTTTTCTTCATTTTTAAATGATTTTATATTTTCATTATCATACAAATGCATTTGTGTGTGTGCATGTATATTGCAGTTTCATCCATGTATGATTTTTATTATAAATATAGCAAAATTTTGGTTTGATTATACAAGTCATCAACTGGATGATGAATAGAATATTATAAAAATGGTTGTAGAGACATTGTAAACACTGATCTATAGCAATGTTAAAATTCCACCAACAGAAAAAAAAAAACTGGTATATAAAATTGAAAAATAAAATGTCAAAAAATTTTCAAGAGTAATATGTTTTTTAAAAATTTCCAAATAGGAGCAAGGTTTTTCATGTATCATTATGTTTGTTGATATAATTTGGTCTTTTTAGTATCTCAATAACTTCTTTCATCTTAGATTGATAGAGTGCCACATTTGATCCTCCTATGAGCTCACCTTTCTCAGAAGTAATAGCTGATTTATTTATAAAAAATATAGAAACTCGCTTTTAATCAGCACCTTTAAAACTTCTTATTTGGCTCAGATTTATAGATGAAACATTTATTATCTGGCAACGTGGTAAAAATAAATTAGATGATTTTTTTGCTCACATTTAAATAATATTCATCCTCATATTAAATTCACAATGAAGATAGAATATGATGGAAATTTTTGCTTTTTTGATGGTCTCCTCATCAGGAGAAAAATAATCTAACATTTTCAGTTTTCAGAAAAAATACACACAGAGACAGGTACTTATAATTTTCATGACATCATCAACCACCTCAGATTTTTTGTGGAGTCAAAAACTATTTTCTTTAAAGAAATTAACCTTTCAGATAAATCTTATTTGAAAAAAGAAGCAAATCTTATAAATAGTGTTTTATTAGCTGTGGATTATAATGATAAAATTATTCACAAAGTCTTAATTCAAGCCAAAAATAATCAAAATAAGAAACAAAAAGAAGAAACAATTATTATGATTTATATTCCTTATATAAAAGAAACTACAGATAGTATTGAATGTATTCTAAAATGCTAAAATAAAAAAAAAAACAGCATATACTAAATTATCAAAAAATTAGTAACATCATCTGTGAGCTTAAAGATTTCATTCATCTTGAGGGGTGGAGTTTATGAAATTTCAAGTGGAATTTAAAAAGCATTTTATGTAGATATGAGCAATCATCATATCAATACTAGAAGCAATGAATATGCTAATGCAGTTAAGCAACACTCATCATTATCAGCCCTTCACTCCATGTTATGGATTTAGGTCACAATATTGATTTCTGTAATACCAGAATCCTGTGACAATCTTTACCAATGTAAAATCAGAGAAGCCATTGAGATACTAAAAAGACCAAATTGTATCAACAAATGTGATGATATATGCAAGCTTCTTCAATTTGGAAGAATTTTTTTAAAAACGTATTACTCTTAAGATTTTCTGATATTATATTTTTCAATATTATATACCTGTTTTTTTCTATTGGTGGAACTCATTGTTATAAATCAATATTTACAGTGTCTCTGCATTCATCTTTATAATATTCTATTCATCACCCTATTGATGGCTTGTATGATCAAGCCGAAATGTTCCGCTATATTTATAATCAAAATCATATGTAGATGAACCCACAAAATACATCATTTGTATCAATATATATATTTAAATGCCGATTCAATAACGTTTCTATTTTTTTATTGTTGTGTGATAAAATAAAACAATTTATTAGTTTCAAAGTGAAGATTTACCAGTAAAACACACTTCATTTTATCATTTATAAAATTTATTTTACCAACAAATTTTTTTGAACGTAATTAATATAATTGGTGTGTATGTGTTTAATAGCATTGACTTTTGTTGTTTGTGTTACTTTTTAATAAATGCTAAAATTTAACTCATTTATAATTATACATACTTTAGATTATTTATAAAAGTATATAAAATACATTATACGATTTGTTCAAAGAACTAAATGCAGCTATATTGTTCTTCAAAGAGTTGATTATAATTTTCATCTAGAATAAATTCAAGTTTAATAAAATGAAATATTTCAAAATATTTTGCCTACTGGCTAAATTCTAGAGCATGTTCAATTGGCATTCATATTGTTACTGCTAGCTAACCATTATTACAATTTTTTTTACATTGTTTAGGTGTTTTTTTTTTCATTTTCTCAGTATTATTTACTTACTTTTATAATATACCTATTTGTATAAATATCGGGGGTTTAAACTCAGACTTTTAAGCACCCTTCACCTATTCACATTATCTCATACTACTGATACACATGACCACCCACATGTAGAAAATATAAATAATCACCAATATAGGTATTTCATGCTAAACCAGCACTCATCAGTTGGTCCATATTATCATCTCCCACACACATATATAATCAGTGTTCAGTTTATATTAAGATAGCAAATCTTCACACTTTAATGGACAGGCTTCAATCTACTCCAACGTCCAACTTTTCAGCCATCCATATCATTGAAAATCTGTATAAACTGAAACAATAAAATTCTGTGTACTTAATTAAAAAAGATAAAATGTAAACTTCTTGCTTTACTACAGATATAAAAGTGGCCTAAGAATAGTTTGATTTGATTTACAATGACAACATTTATAAACATTATTATTTTTTACATTACAGTTCTTAAAAATGTTATTTCTGTATACTATTATGTCTATGTGTACATTTATTTATTATAAAAAATAGTATTGTTCCATTGTTTGATAGTAACCCTACTAGCCATCTTTCAAGTAATAGAAAACTATAAATAATAAACAGATTTTGCAGAAACAACAAAAACAACAGAAAACTTTTAAATTCGTCAAGTACATGAGTGAAATATTTAGTCCAATAAAATCAAAAGCAAGATGTAAAGCAGGGAGTAATAATAAATAAGAAACTGGGATTGAATCACAATTATTTTATGTGACTTATTTAATCATAATGTAATTTTTTGTCTAATTAATACAGCAATATGATTTTGGCAGTGGTCTGCCAAAAGCATCAACTTTTATCTTTTGTTAAGACTCCATTAAAATGTGTTTATAAGAATTACATTGATTCATGAAAAGAGGAATTAAATATTTAGAAGTAATGAAAATTGATAAACTGGAATTTGAAGTTTTGTGTTTATCATTATGTTTATTATGCAACTTGATTATTATTGGGAAAAAAAAGCTTCTGTTGGAATTTACTTTAAAACATTTTAATAAAAATAGCCATTAGATTCAAATTTGGTTTTACATTTATTATCATCTCCTTTCCATAATATTATATTTTGGGTTTTATTGGTGAATGATCTGTTACCACCATAATAATTTAAAAGTAGGAATTTGTGTTAAGACATCTTCAAATTAAAACATACCATTTTCTGAGTTTTAAGCATATATGTATGTCTACCCTCCTCCCCGGCTTGAAATAATATTTATTATGAAGATGGTAGGATCTTAATAAAATATCATTATAATGTTAATATATTTACAACAAGTTAAATGAATACCAGGATGAACTTAGAATACATGTTTATACCTATAAAAAACTTTACTTTCAATGCACTAAGACGTTTGCAATAAAATTTGCTATAATTGAATCAGCAACCAAATTATTCGATCTACAAAGGTAATCAAAATATCTCAATAATATTAAAATTTATTTGAAACTTTATTTAAACATATGGATTTCTTAGAAAGCAAAATATGTTATCATAATTTAAATTTTAAAATATCATTATCAATAACTATAAGAATATTAAATCTATTAGTTACCACCAAAATATCACATGATCATAATTTCTTTATGCTTATATAAGCTGTTATTAGCAGTAGAAAACTCTCCATATAGTAGTGCCATCCAGTGCAAGCCTTAGTAACCAATGAATGCAAAAAGGTTTGTGCATAAAATCCTCCTCTAGTGCCTACACATCCAATATTTACAGACTTTTCTGACTTGTAGCTTTTCACAGAGAGGAACTTTGGATCTGAGAGCACTGTATCTAGATCTAAGGATGTAATGCAATCTTTGAGCAGTCACCTTTTATCTATTTAGTTAATTATAAAGCTAGGAGCTCAGGATAAAGACACATTAACTGTTTCAATCAAAGCTGGTTTGTATAGCCACTACTGTCTGGAGAATTTTCTACTGCTAATAACAACTTGTGTAAGTATAGGAGATGATGATTATGTGATGTTTTATTAGTTTTAATTTTACTGCCTATGGGTTGATGATGACTGTGGTTTTTAATAAACCAAGGACACCAAAATGTGTGGATGCTGAACAGGTGTCAGATCTATATGATTACACAGGTAAATGAACTTGAATTGAAAACATTAATGTGTTTTTATCTTGAACTCTTTGCTTTATAATGAATTAAATATGTAAAAGTTCAGTGCTAGCATTACATTCTTAGATCTAGGTGCAGTGCTCTCAGATCCAAAGCTCTTCACTGATGAAAGCCATAAGTTAGAAACTAGTCTGGGGATATTGGTAGAGTAGGCACTAGATAGAGTATTATGCACAGATCTCCCTGCATTCATCGATTAATAAGGCTTGAACTGGGCACTAATATATGAAGAATTTGCTACTGCTAATAAATCTATTTAATTCCAATACTAATTAATACATAGGGAAAACATCACCCTACTCTCCATTTATTAATAAAGAGAAGGGAAAAAATAGAGATTACAACATTAATACATAATTCTAGGGATCTTCCAAGTTTTTTTGTTAATTGTATGTTGAACAAAGCTATAGCAATATTAAAAAAACACAGTTGACCTATTCTTTGAATGAATGATTATCAAAGCTGATAGTTGGTTGTTTTCTATATTCTTAATGCAATTTATTATAGCACTTCAAAATTTAAAAATTGAATCTCACTCCGTTTATTAAATTATTTTTTAAAAAAATGAAAATAAATATAAATTTTAAATAAATAAAGCCTAAAATTATATATAAATCCCTAAAGTTTATAATAATAAAAAAATATGGTTTTTTTTTTTTTTTCATATGTCAAATGGTTGACCGGGAAGTGAACCCTGACCAGCTGCTTGCCAGCTGCTTGTAAGGCAGCTATGCTAACCACTAGGCCACCAACACTTGACAAAAAATATGGTTTTGCACTAATTAGAACAATGGAAAACAAAGAGCCAAAAGTATGCGGTTTATTCTCACCTGAGGGGGAAAAATCGATTTTGATCAAATGATAAAGCGATTGCACTAAATCTGATAGTTTGGTTATGAGCATAAGATACTGATCAACGAACCACATAAAATTGTTAATAATAATAAAATAAAAACCCTAGCTAATCTCACCAATAGTAAGTTTATCTCCTTTTAATCAAAATACCCTATTGTTTAGATAACAACCTACCTGTCTTTCTCCAGGCATAAAATTTAACAGACAGATACAAATTGACATATATATATATATAATTATGAGTTAACTCGTTCTTCCTTTGCAATTTATTTATTGTATGAATACATTTAAGTGTGCGTGCACATTCTCTTAAATAAAATTCAATTGATAAAATTGATGACTTTTTTCCTCCTCTAGAAATTGACAATAAAATTTTCATGAGTGTTTGATTCATCCATGTTGACATGCATTTCTAGCTGCCTCAGCTGGTGGTAATTGTTTTCTCATTATTTATCACCCATCTCCCCTATTAACATTACAAATATAGAAAGAAAAGAGATGGTGTAAACATGCAGAATAAAAACATTGCTATGGTAACAAAAGAAAATAACTTCATTATCTACTTAAATTTTTTTCTAGATACAATACCAATAGGGTTATTAAATAACTATATTCTAAACCAAAATATAATTTTATCTAGTGCATCTAATTATTTTAAATGTATTTTCCAAGTTTATAAGATTAAAAAATATAAATGAAGTACTGTATAGTTTATTATTACCACATATTAAAATGAGTGTGCTTATATATATTTTTCAAATCTTTCCAAAATATTACTGGTCTTACTTTAGTTCATATTTTCAATATATATATATTTTATTTCAGTAGGTTTACACACACGCGCATATATATATATATCCATTTTGCTGTGCTTTCTGAGAAAACCGTCTGCTGGTTGAAATATTAAAGCAGCTTTATCGAGAAATAATTGTTTTTTATTATATTTTTATTTTTCCTTTAGTTAATTCGTATATTTCTTATATATATATATTGTAACGGAATGCGGTATCGAAAAGATGTGAACTTGGAGTGATGGAAAAATCATCATCATACCCAGTCAATTTAAAATGAAATATTTACAAAAAGTATAATAAAATAATATAATAATATTAAAGAAATATTTAATAATCCAAAGTATTTATTATTAAAGTAATGTTTAATAATAAATATATATAAGTAATGTTATATATTAAAAAGAGCATGAAATAATGAAGATCTCTGAGAGGCCGGTCAGTCACTCCTCAGAGCAACTATAAGCATAATTATACATCAAACAGCATTATAAAGTAAAAGTAAAAATCAGTATAAGTAAGTACAAGTAATACTCCAAGTAAATAACCATTTATCATCATGAATGATCCATCAATAGAAATCAAGTCAATCTAGTGACTGGATTGGAAATGGGTCTTTTGTACAGCAGGTTAACTTTTGAGCCTTTACCAGCTTGGGCCAATTAATTAACCATTAATTTGGAAGCACAAACTAAGTGCTCAACCATCAGAGTACATAATAATAAGAAATCAGAAAAATAGACATTAAAACATGCTGATCATCATCAATGCTCTAGCCACTTAGTACCATTAATGTATTGGCCATCTATAAACTTAACCTCTAATACAGGGGTCCCCAACCTATGCCCGTGGGCACCATGGTGCCCGCAGACCATTTTACATGTGCCCGCCACTATCCAAACACAATAAAAAATTATTTATCTGATACAAATAAATTTAATTTTTAAAATTTCTTATAAATTATTGTATTATATTGTAATCAAATTGTAGGGCATACTATACTTTTACAGCGTAAAAATATAAACATTAATAATATGTTAAAATTTTATTTTTAAAATAAATATTTTTTTGTACATTAAGTGTATTATTAACAATATCCAACTATAAATTTACATTGAAAAAATAAATGGTGCTCGCCACCTGGTTGAAAAAATAAATGGTGCCCTCGTGGTCGCCAGTATTATAGAATGTGCTCTTAAGTGCAAAAAGGTTGGGGATCCCTGCTCTAATAAGACTAAACTAAAATAAAATGTAGCGCAGGAGCTTTAAAGAATATACTCTTAGCACCAACCAGAATGTTATCAATCATCATCTGGATACCAATAAGCATTAAAATACATCCCCATTCATATATTTAGCTCATGCTCAAATCTGGCTCAGAGAACATAAGCTCTATTACTGTATGTGAACAAGAGGTGATGGAAACAGATATTCTAAAAATATTTAGAACCACTGCAATAATTTTTAACAACTGAATAAGTTTATTAGATAACAATTAATAAAAGAAATGAAATTAAGGTCTCTAAAAATAAGGCTACACACATATAAGCTTTCTGATTTTGATTACTATATAAATTTCAAATTATCACATTGTGATTTACATATATATGATTAATATACGAAATTCAAGTTACTATATGGTGGTTTACAAATATAAGCAAACCAACATGCGATTTATAATATACAATTAATATATTGCAATTTATAATATGCAATTAATATATTCTATAATGACAAAAATGATTAAATTTTACGTGTTATACTTGACAAGCATTGATCTATATATGCACATATACATGCATGTGCATGTAATTTCTGAACCTATATGACTTGACATACAATAAATAATACATGATTAACTTTTAAGTTATATTTTTAATAATATAAATCTCTATACTAGGTTTACTAAAACACGCATACAGAATTGCACAGATAACAAATTTAATTTTGTCAAACAATAAATAATAATTTTTATAATTATTATTTCCATTTTGAATATACATAAAATTTACATTTATACTGTGTAGCAATATAAAAAAAACAATTTATTAAATTCTATTGTAGCTTTCTTTTTTCTTTCTTTTAAAATAATATTGCCAATTTTTGACAGGTCACTTTTTGATTGTTTATTAATTAACTATCAATGCTATTATCAACGCTTTAAATTTAGACTATAGAATTGTCTATTAATCCTTTACTTTTTTATTTGTTTATGTTCTTCTTTTTTTTTTACAAATTACTAAAAATAATTTCTGTAAAAATATAAATATATCAAATCATCTTTGGATTGATACTTTCCTTTAAATGTTTGATTCAAGCAAATTACTTATTTGATTTACTTTGTTACTAAGTTAAAATGTCTTTTTAAGGGATATTACAAAAAAATACAACTCACTATCTATATGTTTGTCTATGCTTCCCTGGATATAGACACAGGAGCATATGTATAACTACTACATTAACTGATGGTTTCTCTTGGTGAGGATCAGTTCAGGAGGGTCACAATGAGGCACTGAATGAGTTCCCTTATGTCTAGGATTTGATAAATTTCAGGCAAGTAAGCTGTTTTGGATTGGTCTTCAGATAAGCTAGCTGTCTTGGTTTGATAGATTTCAGGCAAGCAACTGTCCTCTACATTTAAAGCTATGAATATCAACACAGAGTGGGTCATTTCTCCATGTGAAATTAAACTCCTATGAAGGAAAATGGTAGCAGCTCCTGGATCTACTGCCCTGCCTTCAGCTACATCTGTTCATGGTAGCTATTTTGCCAACAAAAAACTGCAAATATCTATTTTGGTCAGCTAATTGCTACCACTTACTCAAAAAAATATTACTAGCCAAACTGTTCTCGTCAGCTCTTACAAAAACTACAATCCACACTTTGCAGGTGTCCAATTTAGCCTCTGCTTCACAAAGAAATTAAGACAACTTTGCAGCTGGCCAATCTGGTCAGCTATTTGCTGCCAGCTCTTACAAAAACTAAAAGCAGACTGTTCAAAACAACAAGCCAGACTCTTCTGGCCAGCTCTTACAAAAGCTATAAGTCAAACTGAACTGATATTTTTTATCAGCCCTTTTATAGAATTGGTTTGGGGTGATAACAACACATTTAATAAAAATCATTTTTTACTTATTTTTCTTGACTGAAAACAATTTTAATCCCTCCAAAAGCACTTTTAATTAAAAAGCTACATTTGGAAATCTTATCAAGGATTTTTTTTCAAAATAGATAATAGAAATCTAAACAAGCATTAATAATAAATAATAGATATTTTATACAAGTTTTAATTAAAAGATTTCAAAAATAAACTGCTTGTTTTTAAATTTCAAAATCAGAATAATAAATATTTATCAGACCTTTTTAAAAAATATTTATTTCATAATAAAATTCTGTTTTAAATTCAGAATTATTTAACCCTTTATATGATTATTATTCTCAGTTAATGTACAAAATATCTACTAAAAATTTGTATGAGTTTATGTCTTTTTCTTTCAACTTTATACATATTTGTGCACACACTATACTATTGTGTGACATATAACAGACCTGTTATAATATACATACAATCAAAATGTTTTGAATTGTATATAATGTAAGCATATAGGTATCCTAATGTATAAATAATTGTTTTTATGTTTAGTGACTGTCTTTTTCTTCTTAAAATAATCCTTTCTAAATATACAACTTATTCACTTCTTTAAATGACCCAATCTTTATATATATAAAAAATAACAAGTCAGATGTCACATGACTTATTATAAATGACCCATATCTTTATATATATAAAAAATAACAAGTCAGATGTCACATGACTTATATATAGCTTGCACTTACAAATATGTAAAATTAAGAGCGTGCTAATAACTCTAAACAAGCTTTTTTTTTTTATTTATGATAAATGCCACTACAAGAGAATCCAAGATAAAAATGATTTGAATGCCTTCTCTTGTAGTGGCATTTATCATAAATAAAAAAAAAAAAAGCTTGTTTAGAGTTATTAGCACGCTCTTAATTTTACATATATATATATATATATATATGAAATATTATGACAGAAAACTATTCTTCACACATACCTATGAAATAGACACACACTTGTACTCAATATTGATCAGGCTTGAATTGAGAGCCTGATCTGATATTTAAGTCAGCAAGTTACTTGTATAAGTTCAGATTAAATATGAAAGTGAAGAGAAAGTTTCTCATATTTAATTACATGTTGCCCTAAACCTTATTATTTGGTATATGTATAATAATTGATAATATAGCAATTTGTACTTATAACATATTGCAAAAGTCAAGTACTACTCTTCATACATGCATTATGAAATAGTTTATTCTTTAAATAAATCAACAAATTGTCTGTACACAAGTTCAGATTATATATCACAGAGAAAAAAAGTATCTCATTTTAATATTTTTTAGCTGTTATCTTTCTATGCATTAAGATATCAAATGGCCAGATTTCATTTAATTGTTTAATGAATATTTCTGAAGTAAAAACATTTTGGGTTATATTTATGGCCA
The DNA here is from genome assembly GCA_028023455.1 of Epiperipatus broadwayi. Lineage (NCBI taxonomy): Eukaryota > Metazoa > Onychophora > Udeonychophora > Euonychophora > Peripatidae > Epiperipatus > Epiperipatus broadwayi. The sequence goes on from JAQFVV010000004.1 coordinate 3,179,439, forward strand.
TTTGTAACAGATGAAGCTTCTTTACTTAGCTGATATCATTACCATCATTAAAAAGGGCCTTATTTCTTATTGATATATCTGATGCCTTCATAATAATATATAGTGCTCTTTCTTTAAAGAAATAAAATGTATTTATAAACAATGAGGATTGCCAATTCCTCAACAAGCTTTGTAGTAAATGCTTAGCTAGAGAAAGCATTTAAAATATCTCTGTCAGAACACCCCCCCCCCAACCTCTGACCATGGTTTCGTGCTCTGGCACTCCTCAGAGAGGTGCTAGGATATGTTCAGACACTAGCACCTATCCTAGCACCTCTCTGAGGAATGCCAGAGCATGAAACCATGGTCAGAAGTTGGGGGGGTTCTGACAGAGATATTTTAAATGTTTTCTCTAGCTAAGCATTTATCACAAAGCTTGTTGAGGAATTGGAAATCTTTTCTGTTTATAACTTACAAACTTAAGAGAATATGGTCATGTGATTTATGACTTATTTTGAAAATTTATTCATGTTTTTAAATATTACATTTTATTTTAAAGTTAATATGGCAATGTGCTGTTATACATCAAATGCTATAGCAATTAAAATGATTATTTTATTTTCAAATTCTGAAGCATACTATTAAACATTTAATATCGGCATGCGAATTATATTTTCTTTTTAATAATATTTTTGTTAAGCACAGGGCAACTTAATGAAGTGGTTAAATTATTGTAATATAATAAAATTGGTACGTATTATCAAATCACTCAAATTATTTTTTTACTATAAACTATCATTAAAACAAGCTTGCCAAATTATCCTACTATATATGAACTTACAGAACTTTGTTGACATAAAAACTACTACAAAGAATGTTTAAAATAGTGTTGTTTTTAGCCAGCTGATTTTAAAATCAATTTGCATTTTAATACATTGAAGATTTCGTTAATCTATTTTAGAAATGTTCATTTTTGAATAACCTTTTTTTATTGGGGATAAAATTCCAAATAAATAAATATTAAACATATTTAAAATGAAGATATTTTTTGGTGAATTTTAATCTGATTTTTTTAAAAAAAGATGTAATTATTTTACAGTTAACTTCTTAATATTTGAATACAAGTATAATTAATGTATATAAAAAACCATTAGATGTAATTACAGGGGATTTGAACACAGACCTTCAAGTTCCCTTCAGCTATCCACTCCATTTTATATAATCAATACACATGACCACTTACATCTTAAAAAATAAATGATCTCCAATATACATTTTAATACTGAACCAGCACTCATCAGGTAGTCCTGATGATATGGACCAACTGATTCAGCACAAAATATTTATATTGGAGATCATTTACCATTTCACATGTATGTGGACTAGTGGATAGATGAATGAATCTTGAAAGTCTGTGTTCAAATTCCCTCTAATTAAGTTCTTAGAAATAATAAATTCAGCAACAAAAAATTATTCAGTCATACTGATATTTAGTCCTCACTTGTCTATTTTTTTAAATATATTTCTGCATAAGATGTTGTTCTAACACCTTATTAAATATAATAACTTTAAATTTAATTAACTGAAATAATTCAGAAAATTGTGCAGGTAATAGTGTTTATAAAAATTATACTTCATTTAAATAATCTCTTCAAATGCAATCAAAAATTCTCAACTAGAGAGATTTTTAAAAAAGGGAAAACATACACATATTTCATTCTTACATTGATAAAGTTATTATGACATTAGATATACCTAAGACATAATACTCGTGATCAGAAAACTATTTTAAAAAGTATAGCATTTGGAAATTAAAAAATTTAATTTGCTAATATTGAATACTGATTTTGGAAAGAAAGCAGAATAACACAAATTGGATACAATGAAATTAAAGTTCTGGTTTCTTTCAAATATTGAAATAAATACTAATATTTTAGTGTGATGAGAAGTTACTTCTGTACATATTTATTATTATCAGCAGTACCACATACAATTATAAAATTTGAGTGCCCAAAACAAAAACTGATATTAGTAAAGATGGACTTCTACAAAATATCAGTCAGAATATTTTCAATATAAAATATTAGAAATGAAGACATAAAAACTATAAATATTGTCTTAATATTATAAGAAAACATTAAAAATAAAATAGTCTCTATAGTCGAGCACAGAAAGAAAGATGATAATTGAACAGAAATGTCTTATTTCACTCACTGCAGAAGATATAGGTGAATGGTGAGAACATATATATATATATATAAATACAAGCGCTAGCAAGTTTTTAACTTGTTTTTTGTTTTTCATAAATGTACCTTTGAGGTCTTTCTAGCAATGATATATATATTGCAGAGGCTTCTACTATGTGGTGATGCTGAACTGAGATCAGACCCATGTAGCTATCTGGCTTGCTATGCTGAGTTTGAAGACATTACGTGTCTAAAAGATTCACGCTTGCAAGCTGAATAGAAACTGTTTCATAAATGCTCAGAGTTTGTGTTTAGATCTAGTTTCTAAAATTCCTGTCTTTCACTGATGATAGCAAATAGCTTGAAATCATGATCTGAAAGTGGAATTAAAGTTAGAGATAGTGAATGCATGCTCTGACATTTATGTAAACATATGCTTGACGGTGTTTTTGGTAGAATGCCATCTGTTGACATATATATATGATAAACAAAAATGCAAGTTAAAAAACTTGTTAACGCTTGTATTTATGTCCACAGATGGCGTCCTACCAAGACTGCCAATCAAGCGTATGTTTTGTTTACATAAACGACAGAGTAGTTAGTATTCACTATCTCTAACTATAATTCCACTTTCAGATCATGATTTCAAGCTATTTGCTATCGTCAGTGAAGACAGGAATAAAGAAACTAGATCTGAATACAAACTCTGAGCGTCTATGAAACAATTTCTATTCAGCTTGCAAGCGTGAATTTTTTAGACACGTAATGTCTTCAAACTCAGCATAGCAAACCAGATAGCTACATGGGTCTGATCTCAGTTCAGCATCACCACATAGTAGAAGCCTCTGCAATCTATATCATTGCAAGAAAGACCTCAAAGGTACATTTATGATAAACAAAAATGCAAGTTAAAAAACTTGCTAATGCTTGTATTTATGAATGTACCTTTGAGGTCTTCTTGCAATGATATAGATTGCAGAGGCTTCTACTATGTGGTGATGCTGAACTGAGATCAGACCCATGTAGCTATCTGGTTTGCTATGCTGAGTTTGAAGACATTACGTGTCTAAAAAATTCACGCTTGCAAGCTGAATAGAAATTGTTTCATAGACGCTCAGAGTTTGTATTCAGATCTAGTTTCTTTATTCCTGTCTTTCACTGACGATAGCAAATAGCTTGAAATCATGATCTGAAAGTGGAATTATAGTTAGAGATAGTGAATACTAACTATTCTGACGTTTATGTAAACAAAACATACGCTTGATTGGCAGTCTTGGTAGGACGCCATCTGTGGACATATATATATATATATATATATATATATATATATATATATATATATATATATATATATATAAGGTACATTAACACCCCAACACTATTTTATTGAGTAAATAAAATATTCTCAATCCAAAGCACAAGATCAGTCTTTTGAAAAGATAAGAATAGAATGTCTTATTTTTTGTACCTAAATTCATTTATATAGGCAAATTTAAAGCATTTTGGAAAGAAAGTGTGAAGATTTTCAATTGATCAAATTACTTCATTAAAACTATACATCAAATTGCTTTATATAATTTCAATTGATATTGGAAAAAATTTTCAATTTACAGATTGTCAATATTAAACAAAATAATAAATTATGTAAATATAAACTTTGTCCAGTGGTTAAGACTATATAATAACTAAATTAACACTCCAACCCTGATTTATTCAGTAAATGAAATAGTCTCAATCCAAAGCACAATATATGTCTTCTAAAAGATAAGTGAGGACTGTCTTACCTTTTTTACCTAAATTCACTTATATAAGCAAATCTAAAGCTCTTTGGAAAGAAAGCATGAAGATCTTAAGTTGTTACTTCAAGAAAGTTATAATTCAAATTGCTTTATATAATTTCAATTGATATCAGCAAAAATGTTCATTTATAGCTTGTCAGTATTACAAGAAATCATTATTATTATCTATTTTATTTAAAATTATTAACTGTTGCCAATTATAAATGTCAGAATTTTGATTGTTTTTTTTACTACTTCTCCTAAATCAAAAATATTAGTTTTTTTAAAATTAATTAAATATTTTAATTATATTTAATGAGCTGCTATTATACATATTAAACTGCTTATTCTACTGGAAACTTTCATTTGTATATAAAATTTGTAGTTTTCATCTATGTTTTACAGATATTCGTGACTTTTAAAAGGTATATTTGGAGACCCTACAGCCTAACAAACAGTATTTAAAATAGAAAAAGCAGTCATGTGCTAGCATGAGATGGTGATCATGTGATGTTTAGTATTTAAAATGTATTATTAAAAATATCCTTTATTTTCGAAGCACAATCTGTTTTTTTTGTCTTTGGCATAAACAGAAAGAAAGGGTGAATGCAGCTTAAGTAACAACTAATATATTATAATACATATTATTATTTATTTATTTGTTATTATATAAAATCGCAGTAGGAAATGAATGAATGTTCCTGGTATTTTAAGCATTAAATATGACTAAAATGTCAAGCATTAGTGGTCAAAAGGTCAGCGACAGCTGCTTTACAAGCAGTTGTCCCATTCATTTATTGTTATTATTATTCTTTTTATCTGGTCAGCACTATTATTATAGAAAGAAATCAATGGTTACATATATATTTGAAAGAGTCTGTGGAGATTCAATTTCCAAACGAAAAATGTTAAATCATTACCCACATTTTTGTTAGATGTTATTGATAGCCAACCAATATTTTGAATATTATTTTTTTTAATGCCACTAACTTAAAATTCAAAGTCAATTAATTATATTACATTTGAACAAGTAAATCAAACTATAGTAAAAAAAAAGTTTTTGAAATGTGTAAGCAATGTAAATAAATGTTAATGTGTAATAAATTGGAATTTCATATTTAAAGCATGTTTTAAATCTTATAAATATTAATTTGAGAATTAATAATTAAATATTGAATATGTGGAATTAAATAATTGCTAGAAATCTTTGGTAATTGATAAAATATGGATTGTTTAATCATAGTGATATTGTATTGATATTATACCACATTGTGAGTTTTTTTTTTGTTTGTCATTTTAAAGGACATATGAATTTAATATACTTCTTTTATGTAAAAAATTATTTTATTATAAATGTTTACATATATGAAATATAGATATTTATTTATGAAGATGTGTGTTTTCACTTGGTTGATATTTTAAGTTTTTGGTTCATAGAGATGTATGATTTCTCTTAAATAGTATTTTGAATTTGTGGAGCTGAATATTTGTTCATAGTATATCATTGTAGGTATTTAATATTATATGATAGGTATAAGTTTATTATAGCACTATCTATTTTGTTTATTATTTTTGATTAGAAGTTGATTAGTGATTCATTAGCAATACATGAATTAAAATACATTTTAAAATGCTTTTTTGATGTTTGAGGTATGGTATATTTAGGATACAAGGTGATGTGATGTATTTGGCTTCTCCTTAAACGAAGTCAAAAATAAATATCTCAGCAACTATGCCCAGATAAACCTGTTAGCCACTTTATTTTCCATTCCCCACTCTAAGTCTTCCCATATTCTGCCCCATCCCATTTCCACAACATGATCTTTGTCAACTCTATGGCCTTTAAATCTAAATCTCCCTTATCTTTTTGCAAACCCAGCATAAAAGCTAATAACTCACTTTCTGTATAGTCACTTTGTTCATACCTATTCTCTCATAATTTCATTATCTATACCCTTTCTGCTTTCAATCATTTACATTCAATCAATAGATGCCTAATATTTTCTATACCTTCCTTACATAATTTGCACGCTAAATCACCCATAGTTTTCCATTTACATGTAAATTCTCTTGTTGCTAAAGATCCTCTTTGAGCCTTAAACAATAAACTACTTTCCTTACTATTATCATAAATTAACTCATTTCCAATATTCCATTTACTTCTATATATATTTAAACTCTTCTTACCCTCCATACTATTTCTCCATCTCTCCAACTCCCTATTTTTTATTAATGCTTCTATTCTTTTATCCCATTCCTTACCACTATTAACACTCAACAATCCTCCTAACACAATCATCCCATCTTTTATACAAGGCAAATCTCTTCATACAGTAGTGCCACCCTGTGCCAACCAGAATAATCAACAGATGCCAGAAGGCTTGTGCATAAAATTCCTACCTAGTAGGCACTAGATAAGGATTTTATGCACAAGCCTTCTGGCATCTGTTGATTACTCTGGTTGGCACAGACTGGCACTACTGTATGGAGAGTTTTGCCTTGTTTAATAACAATTATGTGCTAATATAAGATATAGTGATCATGTGATGTTTAGTATATTTAGTATACTTAATAAACTTTTGATGTTTGGAATCTAGTGTGTATTATGTTTTTTGATTTGTGAGAATAATACAATTGTGATATACAATTGTGAAATACAATATTGTGTTTAATTGAAATGTTTGTTTATAAGATTGACTGACCAAGCATCTTGCATATTTGAAATATGAATTTGAGTAAATGCCACATATCTTTATTCTATTCTCATTAATTATTAATATTCTGATCATGTCACAGCCCACATATAGATGTGTTGTAATCAATCAATCATTTTCATACTGGAATATACTGCCAAACTTTTAAATATTTTGTTTAGTTTTAAATTTGGTGAGCAGGAAGAATATAGCTTGTTTATAGCTTATTGAAGAATCTTATTGTTAATATGCTTAATTTTGATACTTTACTAAAAAGATTTGAATTCAATTTTGTCCTATTGTTGATGTATTTTCACACTAATAATATAAGAGAAAAACTTCACACTAATAATATAAGAGAAAAACTAGTCTTAAAATCAAATGAATATTGTTTATAATTTTTGTTATTGATGTTTATTTCTGTTTTACAAATAAGTAAATCCAAATTGTATAATTTATTTCATAAATGCATGTTGATCAGTCACTTAATATTATTGTCTCATTAGTTTGTATTGATTTAGTTATATTACTTTACATTTCTTTTAAATCTTTGACAAGTGGTATTCACATTACTTAATAATATTAGAAGATAAGACTCATAAAGTCATTATTTCAATGGTAAGTTTATATTTTATGAAATTTGTTGTTTTTAAAAAGTTAATTATTAATTAAACACTCTTAAGTTTTACTTTAATAATCTTCAAAGATGTATCACATGATCACCATCTCTTATACTAGCACATAATTGTTTATAAACAAGGCAAAACTCTCCATACAGTAGTGCCACCCTGTGCTAACCAGAGTAATAGGTAGAGATGAAAGATGGTTGCTGGAGGGTTGCATTAGATCCTAAGATCTAGGTGCAGTGCTCTCAAATCCAAAGCTCCTCACTGATGAAGGCCACAAGCCAGAAACTAGTCTGGGGATATTGGATGAGTAGGGATTTTATGCACAAAACTTCCAGCATCCATTGATTACTCTGGTTGGCACAGGGTGGCACTACTGTATGGAGAGTTTTGCCTTGCTTCAAAGATGTATTAATCACTTTTGTGAGTCAAGTTTAATGACTGAGGGAAAGTAAAATTTCTTTTGCAATTCAACTGAATGTTATCACATTCCTTCCTATATGTTTGACAGATTTATGACTCCCATCTTCATTACTATTTCCACACATAATAGTTAGAGCCATCTTATATAAGAAATGATCTATGGCTTCTCTGGATACTTTTTGATTATGATAATTACATCTAAGTAGAGCTTTAGTGTTGGAAAAAGCTATGCAATGGCCTTAATTTAGGATGTAGAAAACAAATGCTGAAGTTGATAAGTGACATTTGACTGTACTATTAGTCTCATATATCCTAAATGATATAAGGGTTGCTGATCTCTATACACCTGGATCTCATTTTACGCGATAGATAGGTTCCTCAGAAAACACGCGCAAACGAAATCGCACAAAAATAGACATAACTTACATTGAAAAAGGGGGGTGCGGTCTGTGATTTTTCAAAAATCACGTAAAAGCAAAGTACCAATGTAAAATTACTTTAAAATTCGCGCTAAAAAAAAATAAGGAAATAAAATATGACTAATAAAAAATTTCAAATTTGAAAAAATTTGATACAAGACAAACTTTTTTTAACTATAATATTTAATTTTATTCAAAATAATATATTTTTATGCATAATTTACAGTACAGTAACTTATATTTTTTTATACACGTAATTATTATCGCTATTTGCCCAAAAACATGTTCGTTTGCAAACTAGTAAAAAATCAGATTCCCATGTGGTGTGATGTGATGTATTTGGCTTCTCCTTAAACGAAGTCAAGAATATCTCAGCAATTATTCTCACAAGAGGAAATACAACTAGCGTCAAGTTCACTCTCATGTTGTGTTATTGGTTTTCTGTTAACGACGACGATGATTTTATTAATTGTTTATGATAATAAAAAGACATTTATTCACTACTGCTGGGAAAAATTTAATTAAAACTAACAACTAAAAATTAAATTTTTATTTTTGTCTTTAATTTTCAATTCCGTTTAAAAATCAAATTTCGTTTTACATCACATTAATTTCAAGTCGCCCGTAAGTAATTTTTAAATTGTTAATTACAATTAAAAATCAGATTTTAATTTTTAATTGTGCCCACTGCTATTACTGACCTTTTAAAAATAAATTTGTGGACACTAAATGATTAATAATTGATTACGTTCTTTTTTTAAAAAGCAAAAACAGAATGTGATTTAAAATGCAAAATTAACACGCACAATGTTTGAACAAATTTACATTATAATCTTGTAAAATTTAATGTGTGTATACATAAAATGTGGAAATCATGATTTTAATTTCATTATTGCATAAAATCTTACTATTATAAAGCACTGAAAATATTGAAATTACTAAGATGAAAGTCGAATTCCAATAATGTGCTATTACTTTCAATATAACATAAGTGCGCGAAATTTATTATTTAAAGTAATAGCGCATTATCGGACTTTGACTTCCAATTAAAGACGAATCGCGTAACTTCAAAATCGTGTTAAATAAGTCCGCGTAAAAAGAGACCCAGGTGTATATGCTGCCTGGTATATTCTACATGGAATCTTATAGATTTTGTAAGCATTTAATTAGATTGCATTTAAATCTGACCAAAATATTATTGACTGTCTTGTTAAGCAGAATATTGTTTAAATGTTTAGTTTTTTCAAGATAAGTTGAATCCTATTGACGTTATGGTTAAAAAAGTTTAAGAAAAAAAAATATCGATTAATAATTAGTTTACAAATGCTACTTATTTACAATTAACAAAAAAACGTGAAAAAGTCGAAAAATCTTTAATAACTGAAAATAGACTTGTTTTTTTTTTTTTTAAGTGTCATAGCATCGGCCGGGACGCGAACCCGCAACCCGGGAACTGCCTGCAAGTGCAAGGCAGTCATGCTGACCTCTCGACCACCAATGCAAGACAATGCAAGAACACTTTTGTGTTATGAACTATTTATTAGCTATATATACATATGAGTGTATGATGGTATATATACATTCATAAATATAATATAGTTATCCTACTTTTTTTCCTTAGATAATACATTATAAGCAAAAAAATATCTTAGGTGATTTTCAATATAAAGAGTTTGACAATATTTTATGTAATTAAAAATGTTTTTTTTTCCCTCATGTGTCATAGCATCAGTCGGGAAGCGAACTCGCTAACCCGGGATAACTGCTTGTAAAGCAGCTATCGCTGACCTCTCGACCACTGATGCTTGACAATTGTAATATTTAAATAATAAATTATGCAGAATAAACAAAATTATGAAATGTCTAGTTAATATAAACTAGGGCAAAATTTGAGTTATGATTTTAATGTTAAAAACAATTAACAAAATCTATTCTACCATCTCATATTTTGAAAGATATAAACTGTTATAGACTTTTATACTATGGCTAAGCTATTGATAAGTTTAGCAATTAAGGCAATGCTACAATCACGATAGTGATAGATTTGGTTAGTAGAGATATGTAGGATCGCCAAAATCTCAATTAGATTTGTTCTAACATTTCAAATTAAAAACTATTATTTTGGTACATAAAGCTATTTTACAAAATAATAAAGTCTTCTTTATTATTAAAATAAACTATGTAGATATTTTTATTAGCTATTGATTTATAAAAACTGTGAAACATTTAAATTCCTCTCAAATTACACTTATTTAATTTCATTATATTTTTTTTTTCATTTTTTAAAATTATTTTTCTTTACCACAATATAACAATAGTTTTAAATAGACTAATGACAAACAATTTTTTAATAGTTAAAAAAAGCAATAAATTTAAGAATTTATAAAATTCATTCAAAGTATAAATAAAATATTTAAATGGTGACTTTATTTTAGATAAACTTTATATAATTTTTAACTTTCGGTTTAAAACAATCACTTAGCAAATCCAATTGCAACATTTTAAAATAAAAATTAAATGTGATATATATAAATTAAAATTACATTCCATATTGTTTGAAGAAAAAGACAACTAAATGTAGTTCGAATTATAATAGATACGTGTCAGTATATTTGATTAAACCAGATGACGGATTAGAATAGTTGATAGATATTGAAATAAATATTTCTAATTTAAGAGAAATTTCTGCTTTTTCTCATTTATACAAAGCAATTTACACAACCAGCATTCTTTTTTCTCTCCCTCCCTCTCTCTGACTCTCTTTAAGAATAAGTGGTTTTTCAATAAAGTCAAGTAATTTCTTCAAAAAAAGTTGTAAAAAGACTTTTTTTTCCTTAAAAAAGATTGATATAAAGAACCTGAAGTTATAATGAATTTAGCAGAAAATCCAATTAACGGAATTGAACATTTTATTGCAACAAACAGCATTTCGTTTAAAAATAATACAATAAGACCTAAATATCTTAGCTATATAGAAAATAAGGTGTATCTAATAATTTAGGGATCAATCCTGTTGCTATTTAAATGATAAAAAAGAGAGACAAAGATAGCTTAAAACGAAGAAAAAAAATCATTAGATATATATAAACACTTCCATATTTCCCCATTCTTTTTAAATTCATATAAATAAAGATTAATAAAAGACAAATGACTTCCAAAATGCATTTCGTACTGAACCAACACTCATCAGTTGGCCCAGGTCACTATCTCTCATATATATATCTTTATTATATGCAAAGTATTTATCTAGAGTAAATTGTGTGTGTAAATTTAAAAAATCAGGTATATTAATCTTTAACTGAGGTTTAAAATTTATATCTGTGCTAGAGATAATCTCTAGTTTCGAAAATGATTAGTAATAATCATTAGTGTATTTATCTGAAATGGATGGCGTCAAAGCTGTGAGTGGAGGAAGTTTGACAATGGTAAATGAAAATGTAACAAAAAAAATCATTCTTTAATACAAAAGTAAGATTCCTTACAGCCATAAAAATATTATTTGGATTATAATTAATACTATCTTTTAATTTATTGAATTACATTAAATTAATGCAGTTGAGTAGAGTTTGAACTTTTTTAAAAATTGTTAACACAATTACGCTTTTAGTATTACAGAGTAAATTCATATTTAACTAATTTGTCGGATTATACAAGTTCCATGCAATAACATGGTATCAACCCATGCGTGTAGTATAGAAATATCTTCATTACAGTTCAATAAAGTAGCTTATACCTATACACATTTAAGATGTGGTCCACAAGAAATAGAAACAACTTTATGCTGCAACTATTTAGCATGGTCGTGATATAAATTGAAATTCAATGTGTAAAACTTTAAAAAAAATTAATGATACTATAAATATGTAGTGAAATGAAATGAAATTTTTATTGGTTTTTAGAGGATTACAGATGTTAAACTATTACAAATAAGGCTTAGATACTAAAGAGTTTTCTTGAGAAGCATAAGGGTGTGAGTTTGAGTCCTAAATGGGTATGGAATTTTTTTATTAATTTTAAAATGTCAGCATACCAATAGAAACACAGACAGGGCAAGTTATTCTAAAAACATTTAAAATAGATTTAAATTTATGATCTAAAATTTCCTATTTAAAAGTATTATAATTTATCATGTACTAATAATTTCTGACACATATAATAACTCTGAATAAGTATAAATCTAATAATTAATATTCTGTAATTTAGTTCAATATGTTTGCTATAATATTTTTAATCTGAGTGATAACTGCGTTATAAAAGTACATCAGCTGTGCTTTTTTAATTATAATTTTTTGAACATTTAAATCATATAATGTGCAATCTTTTTTTTAATATCCAATTATATTATATATTTTTTTATTTTATACTTTTTAGTTCTTTTTATTTAAAAAGCTTTATTTTCAATAAAGCCATAATGTTTAAGCAAAAATTACATAAAGAAAAAATAATGATAATTAAAAATCATTAATTAGCAAAGTTATATTTAAATGATTAAAGGATATCTCAATTATAATACTGTATCTTATAGAAAGTAAATTATAAATAAAAGTCTATGACAAACAGCAATAAGAATTTGTTTATAATAATGTACAAGTCAATTTGATTTATCATGTGACTGCATATTTTTTGTGGGAAATATGATATTTATACATTTTGTAACTTTATGCCTGAGAAAAAATGATTAATGTTTTTTAAAGGTTAAAAATATTGGCATTTTTTAAAAAATAAATAAAATTACAAAGAATTTATAATAAAATATCTATTTGTAAGACAGATATTTTGATTAAAATGTTTGCATTTACATTAAAGTTCTAAATTAAGGCAAATTAATTAAAATCAATTTGCATTTTCTGTTAATTTAATTTATATTACAGCCAATAATTGAATGATATTTAAATTACATAGTTACATAACTCATCTTCTATAAATCATAATTATATAAATTAATCTTGTTAAATATTTAGATAAAATATATACCATTTAATACGATGTAAACTACTTCGGAAAAAATTATATTGACTGTTATAAAAATCATTGTAAGCCTTTTTCAGACTAAACTATGAAGTAAATGACTAGACTTTTTTATTCTCACATTCAATATATAAAATTGACTGCACATAATAATATGATATTAAATTGTTATTTTATTTTACTTAGTGCTACAGATAATCAAAATTATTTATAAATAATTAAATAATTTAGTAAAGTAAAATATTATTTTATTTTAGTACTCCTAATTCTGAAAGTTTCAAATTATGAAAAAAGTAGATTGAATGTTGTCCTACATTCAAAAGGAGACCTTCAAAATAGTCAAATACCGCATCTGAAAAAATCTGCAATTTACAAATAAATGAATAAATAAATTATAAATGGATAAATAAATGATATATTTATTTTACTATGTTACAATTTTGAAATAATCAGAACTAATGAAAAAAAAAAGTAAATAAAACCATTTCAAAAAAAGTTTTGGAAATAATTAAAATGCACAATGGAATTAATTTATTTACATATTTACAAATAAACAATTAAAATAACAGCTGAACAGATAAATATTTGAGTGTTCTTGTCATACATAAGCATGTAAAATAAAGTACTGAGTTTCTAGATGGAATTCTTGTTTTTCATTTGCATAAGAATGATGGGTTGTAAATTGGAAAGACTTCGCAAGTGTCATTCGTTCAAACATAACAAATGTAATTAAATGATCATTTAACACCCTCATGCTCTTATTCCCACACACTTAAGATTTGCCTATACATAAACATTTGGGTCAAAAGAATGGATGGATTCATTCCATTCTTTCTAAAATACTACATCGTGTCTGGAAAAAGAGTATTCATTTATAATTTATCTTTAAAGCCCATGTGCATTGGCTTAATCATTAATATCACTATTACATAAAAAACATAGCACTATATAAAATAATATCTCATTATAATTAAATATTTGATTTTCTGATTACAAGTTGATTCTAAATAAATAGTATTTTTTATAATAAATTGAAAATTAGAGTTTAGAGAAATTCTATTAAATCTAAATAGCTATGAGATAATTGATAGCTGTACTGCACAAAAATGGTCAAACTATAAGTTAGCTCACAGTGAGTAATATTTAATAAAAAATAATTATTAATAATAAAACTACACTTTAAAGAAAAAATAGTCATTATTTATATATCAGAAACAAAGTTTGTTATGAAAAATGAGAAATTCATTTTTTATAAATACAAATTTAATTAAATTAAAGAGAAAGGATTTCACTTTTTTAGCATATGTGTCTTACTGATTTTATAATAACTCAATACTGCCCTGTTGAGTACAGAGAAGACTCTCAAACCCAAACTCAAGATAGAGATTGTATAAAGCTAAGAAAACTGCCTTACCATATAAAGACTTTTGGGTTTCTTCTCTGTACTCAACAGGGCAGTGTTGAGTTATTATAAAATCAGTAAGTCACATATGTTAAAAAAGTGAAATCCTTTCACTTTAATTTTATATGATCTGTGCACATAATAAATAAATCTGAATGTTATATACAAGTTTAATAAAAGTGTATATCAGAAGAAATGAAAGAAATAAAAGACATAATTTAAATAAATACACATTTTAAAAAATTACAATTTTTTTTTTCTTTGTTTAAAATAGAGTTTAACACAATAGTCTTCAATAATATATTATCATATAAAATGATTGTATGATTTATAAATAGTTTTATTTTTATAAATTACAAATATTTCTTGCAGGATTGCATAGTAATAATATTCCTATTTCACTCATATTCATGATATATTGCCAATAAGACAAATCACAAAAAAATTTCTAACACATCCTAAGTTTCTAAATTCAATACTATATAAAAAATTGAAATGTTTAAAGCAAATTTATATTATGTTATTAACAGTAGTATTCAGGTTATTCTGCTTTTCTTTATCCTATTTGTAATTTGTTTGTTTAAATGTTTTGAATGTTAGCTTTTATTCTATATGTTAATTTTGTTAACTAAAGTGGAACACGCCTTTGGCTGGTGAGCCAAATTCGTACAAGTATAACTAATAACAGTAGCATAAAAAAACTATGTATATATATTATATGTAAATGCACATTGTACTATGGGATAATTAAACTATTGAAAACTATGAGTAATGAATAATTCTTGATAATCAATTTTGCTA
The DNA here is from genome assembly GCA_028023455.1 of Epiperipatus broadwayi. Taxonomy (NCBI): domain Eukaryota; kingdom Metazoa; phylum Onychophora; class Udeonychophora; order Euonychophora; family Peripatidae; genus Epiperipatus; species Epiperipatus broadwayi. The sequence continues at coordinate 3,194,714 of JAQFVV010000004.1, forward strand.
CTTGCCACTTTCTAATACTATTTTTTATATAACAATTAAATACATAGAACTAAAAAACAAAAACTTTAGTAGGTTGTTTACATTATTAATATGATTAGCACACAACATATAAGACAGGTCAGAAATTAAGTCAATATAATAATGCCAACTTCATTATTTCTACAATCTTATCACAATCTGGCTTGATGCATGCTACAACCCAAGTTTTTATAAGTTCTGATGTTTACAGATTTATCATAAAATCATGAAGCTTCTAAAATCATTAACATTTCTATTAATCACTAAACATCGCATGATTACCATTCTTTATGCTTAAACAAGGCTGTTTACCCAGAGGTAAAACTATCCATACAGTGGTACTGCACTGAGTGGCCCTACTGTATGGAGAGATGTGCTTCTGTGTATTGTATTATCAATATAATGATTATCAGTTATCAGCATTGTCCCACACCCAAATTCTATTTTTCTTTCCCATTTCATTGATGAAGCTTTTTTGTTTTCTATATTCATTTGATAATAAATTTTTGATACTTTATAATCTTTATGGTGTTAGAAAACCAATTTAATGCCTTGATTCTCAGCTTACAGGTTCGTTGCACCTTTTGTGTTTCAACTTCCTCTTTGATAATTCCTGCTCAGAGATTAAACTATTGGCTTCATAGATCTTAACAGTCCTAATTTGTACAAACCTTATAACATTAATACTAATAATTTTCTTAAAATGAAGAAAAATTAATTAAAAAATAAAAGCAATAAAATGGCAGCAGATAAAAAAAAACTTAGACCTTAGGTGATATTGAAAAATCTTCACCATTGAAATAATAGTGAGTCATAAATTTTAATAATATTGGAAGTCTCATTATTTTATGAAAAAGTTCTAAACATAAAACATATTAATGATTATGGTGGAGTTATAAATTTAAGCTGCAAAATAAAACTGTTTAAGGTTATGAAAAAAAATCTCAACCTATCACCAGTGATACTCAAGCATATCATGATATATTTTATTTTTTGAAAACTTTCAATCAGACTACTTTATGCATATGTGTGTGTGTGTGTGTAATTTGTTTTTCAATGGCCTAATTTGTTGGAATATCTAGACAAGAGGGTACTTTGACCAAGGGATCACATGTGGGCATTGCTGATTGTAGTTTGTTATTGCATATTACTACCTAATAATAATTTATTATAATAATAATTTATCCTAACAACTCAACATTTAAGCTAGATCATTATAAATTTATGTTGTTACTCTAAGTATTTAAATCCTAGAATTGTGTTTAAAAAATAGGAAGTATTAGTAAATGTTACTCATGATAATAGGAATAAATATTGCGTGCTCTTAATTTTTTACACATAATTAGCTGGACATATACAAGGGATTGACACATAGACTTAAATATATATTGTATGGGTAGCTCACAATCCTATTGAAACCAGCCTTTATCCACCCACATCACCAAATCAAACCCATTTGAAACATAAACTTAGCTAACAGGTGGTTAGATATGCAATTTCATTTTTTGTGTGTGTTGACAGACATACACACATATATGCGATAAATGTTTGCCTTATTAAATACAAAATTCAACAAATGTCACAATGAACTAATTTCCTTTGTTGAATGAGAAATAAAAAACATCATTAATAAAGACTTAGTCCTAGTAAACATAGTGATGACCTAATGTCAAGCCAATCACTAGATAACCAAGTATGGAAGATAAAAGTAGAATTCTATTATGTAACTTTATTTTTACTTATAATCAATATGATATGTACAACAATAGACAGCTACAGTCATAGAAAAGGAAATGGAAATGCTCATATACTAAACATTGGAAACTAAGCCCAGTATAAAAGCAAACCCAGTTCATTTCCATTGTTTTTTATTTTTCAAATGCCATAACAACTGCACAAAGCCAACTTTTGAAGAACGAATGTTCGGACAACTCATTCAAACATTCCAAATTATTCATATAATCTTTGTAGTGAAAAAAATATAAGAAACTATAGTCAACGTTTAAACAAATAAAGTTTGGTTAAGTTGTGCAATTTGACAAAAAACTGAATTAATTTTAAATTGATATTTAAAAAATAAAAACTGCATTATTATTTAAACATGAAAAAAAAGAGAACTAAAACACCACTAGAAGTAATTTTTTTCTTATATAAATTGTTAAATGCCAAATGATAAATTAAGAAAAAGTAAATCTATTATGAACTGCTGTGCAATATATTCCAGCTAAATTAATATTGCCATAAGGCTGGACTGCTACAGTCCTACCATAGAAGCATGATGATTTAACCTACTTGCCTATACAATACATAAAATAACATCAAAAATCCTACAATAAGTGTCTAAATGGATCCAGAAGAAAAGCAACTGCAGAAAATGGAAACAACACTTTCAAGTATGTTGTCAAAGAATTCTCATTGGTGATGAATGATTTACTGAAGGAGAATGATCCAAAAAGAAATAGACTGAATCCATAAGAGACATTATTGCTAAATTCATGAAGAATAATTGAAATGAACTAATAAACATTTTGATTTATTATATATATATAATTTGATTGTAAAAAGTCTAGTTTTATTTATTTCCATACTTGGTAGCTTAAATGTGCTTACAACTTGGAAGATTCCATTATGGTTAAAAGAAAGTAAAGGGGGGGGGGTTTATTAAGTTCGACAAAATATTTTTTTTATATTAAAGTTGTTAATCATTAACTAACAATTATTTATGATTACTTCTTTGATATGAATAATAATCTTCTTGTGTGAATGCTCTTTTCTATTAACATTAGAAAATTGTATATACATAGGGGGATGTCCCCAAAAAAGATGAAATATCAATAACTGGAAATGAATGATGAGGCTATCATGGATATGTTTATATAATATATTTAGTCAGCTTCATGGTCAATTTAATAAAAGGATTTTTTTATTTTGCTTTGTAAATAATTAGTGCCTTCTCTCATGTCCTTCTACCATGGGTTAAGGGTTGGAATAGTAAATATGTTAATCATTAATATGATAGAAATATATTTTTGTCACATACAATTACAATTTTTTTTTATCATGTTAAAGAGTTTTTGAATTTTTCTTTTGTTATCAATAAACATTGTTAATTTGTTTTTCATTAAATTGGTCTCCAGTTGATCAAAATATTTTACACCTTCACTCATCAACTTATAACTGGATATATATACCCACACATACATTTTATTCTTATATGATAATATAATATTTTAACAGGTGACTCTGGATATCATTTAAATTATCTTTGTATGATGGTGAAAATAAATCTATGAATAGGGTGAGCATTGATCACGCTGAGATATAAGCATATAACTATGGATGTTTAGTCACTATAAGATAACTCTATTATTATCTACCATATTGGATTCTAGTATGGACCAATTCTATTTTGGGTTTTTTTTTCATACAAAGCTCTGTAGATTGTTCATATATATGCTATACAAGTATATAAGTGTGTACTTCCCAAATTGGCCATTATTTCAATAATGCAATTTTATTTTTTTATTTTTTGTCATAGTAAAAGTATAATTATGAGCATCAGATGGGGCCAACCTCAAGTGCCAATCTTACTATTACAGTGAGAATTATACTACCCCTGTTACTGCATAGTCATATGCTATTTTTGATCAGGTGTCTGACCCTAGTTAGCTCAATCTCAATGCTGGGAGAAAACTTAACAGAGGAACAAAGGTATTTGAAGGTATGCAAATAACTTTGGCATGCCTATATGATATTTCTAAATCTCTATGCTCTTAAAATTAGACTATTCATAATTGGAATTAACCACTCTGACTTTCACTGGTTATAAACCCATGCCCTTTTCATTATAACCTAACATTTATTTTCCAAACTAAAGTTTCAAGTTAGAATATGCTAAATTTAGGTAAGCACTCATATAGACCATAACTTAGTTGCTTTGCAAGATATACTGGCAGGAATAAAATAGGCAATGGTAAATGATAAAGCTATTCTTCAATAAGGTGGCTAATAATTACTGTTTGTAGGTAGGTACACAAATTAAAAGTTCTTTCTTTTATTAAATTTAAAGATTTATTAAAATTCACATATTAATATCACACAAATATTATTATAAAGACAACAAAACTATTAAATGAAAGTAGAAAGCAAAAAAAAAAAAAAAGAATACAGTTATAGGATACACTTTAATTAATGTTTGAATAGTGAATAAATACTTTGAGAGTAACTACTTGCAATTATGAGTTCAATTGTAAAAGTTATATTTACCTTTGGTAACCCAGGATTTTGATATATTTTATTTTCTTCCATATAAGCTTACGTTATTCCAAGTCAATTGTTCTAGAAAAGGTATTCTTCCACATTTGGGAAAAAAACAAATATGCATGATTGTCCTGAATCCAAAATAAGTGTTCTGCTCAGAATATAATTTCAAAATCATAGACTAATGATGGCGATGAATAATGAATGCCTTATTGGCAGATCTTGTAAGCACACAAAGTCCATTGTATTCTTCTATATTATGCTATTTTTTGTTTAATAACCATGGAATTTGCATTGGTTTTAATTTAGGTCAGTGGGTAACAGAATCAGGACAGCAATGTACTAGAAGCATGGGGTGATGGCCTTACATGTATCACTTTTACCCCATAATTAAAGTTTGGCACATTTTTGATAGGTTTAGTATAGAAAGCATTTTCTTAGCAGTTTTGCGAATCCAATTAACTATAACAGTCTGCTCAAATAGTGAGAACACAACCCTCCACATCAAGATACCAACAATACAATAATGTCCTCCTCTCTTTATTTTATTTCCTTTTTCTTCTTTTTTTATTAATTAGCGATCTCCAAAGTTATTCTATCGGCATTCCTATCTTTGTTAATTACTTAGGAATGCTTTTACTATCTTATTTGCATTCCTTTGTTACATTTACATTAACTACAATGGTCCTGGAATATGAGAAGCCAAGTACCACCCTAAATACCAAAAAATTGCTTCGAGCCATCTGCAGCAAAAGTACTTTGTTACTCTCATTAAAACAAGACACAATTGTAAAAAAATGTATATTTAAAATAATAAAAGAATATGCATTAACATATAACTATATCTATCAATTCCTATTTTCACAACAACATATTCCCAGATATTTTATAAAACAGATAGTTACACTCACTAAGATGACAAAAACAAACAAACAAAACAAAAAAATAATCAGTTTCTTTCTCTACATATATGTTATCTCTCATATACGGTAACTGAATATATTAAAACGGGATTATATTAAGTATGTCCCTATCCATGGCCATTAACTTCCCTTCTAACAGGTTTTAAAACCAGCTACTGTTATTATATGATTGAATGTATCTTTAATTGGAACCTATATAGAGGTGCAGTAGTTGCTATCTAGTGTATATTCACCCCTGAAAAGAGCCAAGAGCAAATTTCTCCCTGAGTTTGCATACTGAAGCATAATGGGATCCAAAAGAAGAGTGAAATATGGATGAACTAACCCAAATTGTATTTAAATTTAATGTGTAAACTTAGAGCCAGCCCATTGGAGATTCATCACGTCATTCACAGCATCCTACCCAAAGACCCTAGGTCTGATCATTGTGAGACAAATTCCACCTCTTCTGGTAGAAAACGTGGACCATTAAAATATATATATATCATTAAAAGTCAATCAACAATTAAACAATCACAATATCAATAACAATCAACAATTTCAAACTATTATCAAGGCAACCACCCTTTAACAATAAAGGTGGTATCCCATCTTTATTAATGGTCCACTATATTTATATAGACACTAAAGATTGCAATTTGACCACAGAGATTAAAATTATTGATTCAAAAAATAAATATTCATAAACTTTATATTAATCATAGTTCAATATATATGTAAACAAAGTGAGTAAATCATAATGACCCAGGATATGAATTAAAAGCATTCTAAATGTTGAACAAAAGATCAAAAATACAATAAACCCACCTATTCCTGGGAGTTTCTGATGTTTATAAACATACTATTGTCAACATTGTTGGTAATTCAGAATGAAATTGATTTATCATCCAGAAAGAATATGGTACTTAAAAGTTATTAAACTTATAATCAATTATACAAGGCTGTAGGCAGCATCTTTCTTTTAACACTCTGATTGTCATAGTTAAAATATAATTTAATATGTAAAAGTTAAATTAAGCATAATTCAATGTATATATAAACAAAAGATATATAAGAACAAGTGCTAAAAGAGAGATGATGTCTTTGGAAGACTTTATTTATGTATATAACTCATCAGAAGTGTCAATTACTTCCTATATATATATATATATGTCTTCAGAAGTGTCAATTACTAGATATATATATATATATATATGTCTTCATGGTTGCAGGTATAAAAGACATGTTTTGTGGGCTTATCCATGAAAGATTTTAATAAAAAATTCTGATGTTTTGACAACCACACACACACACACATATATATATATATATCTAATAATGCTCAAATCTAGATAGATTTATAAATGCAAATACATAAAAGCAGTCAACAATTAAAAATATCAATATCAATAACAATCACAATCTGTTGTCAAGGCAACCTACTTTTAATAATAAAGATGGAAATTCATGTATCAATGATCTAATAAGTTTATAGACACTAAAGATTGCAATGTGACTACAGAGAGAGAAATTAGTAATTAAAATAAGTTTAAGTAAACTTCATTAAACAGGTAAATATAGTATTAAACATTATTAGATTTATTATCTAAGTAATATATAGTTGGAGTGCAGTTTGAAAGCTTATAATTGCAGTTTGAACGTTATAATTGTCTATTTGTTATTCTGCTTTCAGAACAGATTATACTTACCTGTTTAATGAGATTTATTTAAACATCTTTTAATTAATAATTTTACTCTTTGTAGTCAATTTGGAATCTTTAGTGTCTCCATAAATTCATTAGAGCACAGATAAAAGTGGATTTCCTACTTTCATTGTTAAAAGGAAATTGCCTTGACAACAGATTGAGATTGATATTGTTTTAGTGTTGACTACTTCATATATTATAATATAGATAACTATTATTCCATAAGAAGAAAAGTTAGTAGTAATACAACTAATAATAGATCACTATAATCAGATATAACTTAATGATAGTAGTCTGCCCCTGCTTGCCATTCTCTTAATAATTTATTTGAGCATTTCACATTTAGGGCTATGTCATTAATAAAAATTTTACCACCATTAAAATCTCGACAAACAATATTACAACAAAAAGTCATTAATATATATGATAGATAACATATTATTCACACACATACATGCAAATAAATCTACACATATATGCTTGTAAATGTAATTACAGTATTTTTGTTTAAAATGTAAAATTAACATATAATTCTCATAACAAATTCTAAAATATTCAGAGCAGGATATTATAATTGCTTTTATTCAATTCATTCTTTTTTTTTAAGTTTCAATATAACAGTTTTCTATCAGTTAATCAGAAGATGAGAAAAAAAACTCTGAGTCTTCTCTGTTAATTACCAATCGTATAACTCTGCTATCGTGACTCAGCAATATCCAAGCAAGTCTATTCTCCTTCCAATCTATATAAGTCTGCTTATATTTAATAAAAATGCTAACAAATCCAGTTGGTTTATTTTAGAAGCCTTTTCTACAACACAATGCACTGAAGAATCTTCAGCAGCAAATAATAATGAAATACAAGACAGATAAGAATCTCATAAAAACCAAGAAACTCTACAATCTGATAAACCTATCTTACTTCCTTGGCATATATTTTCACCAATAATGTTTCATTTCCACCACCCCTCTTTTTTTTATTATCAGCCTTCATATAACAATATGTTGAGATCCTGAGTTTTTCATTGTAAAAAAATTAAGAGAAATGAATTGGAACTAAGAGCTTTTTAAGAGTCTCAAAATAAAAACATACATTTATATATTATAAAGATTCTTTTAATGAAGCAAAATTTTTATATAAATTAAAAATCATCATTATACAAATATCTTATAAACTTGCTGTAAAATATATAAATATAGTATTAAAATTCAATAAACACAATAAAAATGCAGACTAAAATCTATCATAAAACATCTTATATTATTATTTTAACCCATTCCAAATTGTTTTGGCAGGATCCGACATACTATAGACCAATTTAAAAACTAAGCTTTATATTAAAACTTTTTAGAATAAACAGACATTCCGAAGGTTTAATGATACTTTGTTGATTTGGTTTTTCAATTTGCTTTTTTTTATTTTTACAATTTTATCCAAAATTTAATAATTTTATTATCTTAAAGTAATTGCTAGATAAATATATGTATTATAAAAAATGCCAGAGTATAGACAAAATACTTGACTTGCAGGTCTACAATATGGGTTTCAATTCCACCAATATAAAACTTGATTTTTTTTTTTTTTAGGATTCCAATCATGCTTATTGTTTTTATTTTAAGTAGTTCATTCTCAGCCAATTTGACTAATATTCCAACAGTGATTGAAAATAGGTATCTTGCTATTTTTACCTGGAAGATTAAAAAAACCCACAAAGAAACAATTCTATACTCGCCATAACTATGACTGGAGCCTAATGAGGTGTGCCTTACCTGTCATAGCATCATTGTGGAAAGTTGTTGGAAATGTATTTGCTCTAAGGAAGATTATTTAAAGACTGTTTAATATTTATATTTTTATGTAATGGTTAGGCTCACTTTAAATTATAAGGACTCGGAAGTGAAAAAAACATTTTCCAAAAGTTTGATAAATCTGTTTCAAGGTTATCTGACCTTTTATTAATAATATGTACAATTCAATAATTTGAGCATACACATTCTTGTACAGAATTTTTGAAATATTATTAAAAATAAGAACTATTCCATATATGTAAATTGGTGTTTGGCACAAAGTTTTACAATTTTATGTTAGCCAGTATAATTCAAATATATATATAATTTATGGTTGTTTTTCAAAAGGAAATGTGAAATCTAAATGCCAAAAGTCGGGCTTACTGAGCATAAAAATTCCATCATTTATTTTTTGAATCTGCAGCTATTATAAATGGGCAGCCAAAATATTCTACCAAAATTTGGAGACAAAAAATAAGCAAACTTTCCCTTCAAACAATAAAAAACAAATTTGTTTGACTAATTTTGGAGTTTGCCTTTGATATGCTAAAACTCAAAAAAATTATAGTCAAAAATATTTTAGATATCAAAACTATAATTAATAGAACTATAACAACTGATGTTAAAAATAAATTGTCTTTTAAAGGTCACAATCATTGGAATGCTACTACTAAAATAAACCCAATGTTATTATTGCTTTATTACAATTATTACTTATATATTTACTCATTTTTTAGTTAGTAAATATGTATGAAAGTATTTTTGTGCAAATATAAGCTATAGTAACTAAGAAATTAAATTAATACAATTATGTATTACTGTCAACTTTAAAATTAGGTTATTTGTATAGTTTTAGTAATAGAAAGTAGTCTTAATATAAAATGAAAATACCCAAAAGCTTAAAATAGCATTTTAAAATCAATATATTTAAAGATAAATCTTAGTGAGAGTTTATTTCTATAGAAATATGATCACTCCATATCATATTACAAACTTTTTTTTGTTCTATAGTCAATGTATTGATTATCATTATATATTGGACCATTTTATATTATCTAATAATAGCTAGAAACCATTTCTGTTAATAGTACTACATGAGTTACTAGGTTGTCTATGAACAAAATATTTGGGGGAAAAATATTCCTAAAACCTAAACAAGGCTATATAGTTCATCCAGCAAAACTCATCCTCTACGTCATAGCCAGAAGATATGTTAACAATTACGTCACCATGATTTCTAAATGTATTGAAGTAATTAAATGGTTAATTGTTCAGAAAGACATATAAATATATATTTATATATGAAGAATCTATGTGCATACATATGTATTTGCATATACGAAGTGTATATCCAAATACATTTGCATATGCAACCATATGAATATACCCCCACCCCCTTTATGAGGTCTCCAATGATTTGCATATTTCTCCCAAAGATTCATTACTGCCTCAATTTCTGTTTATGTGTACATATAAGCTTTAACAAAACAATGCATTAAAACGTCTTTTAAAACAAAATTGGTATATAAAATAGGAATCTTTAAAATAATTTGTTTGTAAAAACAATTTCAGTATTTTTGTCGAGGGAGGAGGCAATATTTTGTGACTTAGTCTAACTAATCCTTAACTTCTCATTAACCCCATCGTATTCAGATGCCCTGCAGCTGGTTTTTCTCAGAGAAGAATGAATGTACATTAAAAAAAATGAACATTAAACCAGATGAAACAACTCAACATATTTTCATTTTTTACTAATTATCTAGAAAATCAAAATAACAAATTGAATTGCCACCACATAAAGATAATTAAAGATTTAGTAGGTCAAAAAATTGTCATGCTAAACAACTTATTTTTTTTATAGTTATAATAAATATTTATTAAAATTATAGCTTAATTAATTTCTAATATTATAAAACATTTCATAAAAAAATAATTTCATATATATAGAAACAATTTTAAAATTGATAACATGCATTCATATATAAATAAAACTGTCTTTCAAAGAATTCATGATGTCAAAGAGAAATATTTTCCTTTATTTTGTTGTAATATATTATACAAATGTAATTCATCCACTCTACTTTGAACAGTTTTTAGCAAAACCTTTTATTGTACATATATGCGTACACAATCTTAAGTTTTGATTTAACCTGCAGTCTTCTTCAGAGCCATTGCAATTTTTAGCAAACCTTTTATTTATACATATATGTGTACACAATCTTAGATTTCAACTGTCCTACAATCTTCTTCAGAGCTTACAATGGCAGTCAAAATGTAAGATTGTGTTTACGTATATGTACAATAAAAGGTTTTGCTAACATTGGCTCTGAAGAAGACTGCATGATAGTTGAAATGTAAGATTATGTATGCATATATGTACAATAAAAAGTTTTGCTAAAAAGTGTTCAAAGTAGAGTTGAATTGCATTTATATGTTAAAAAGAATTTAAAAAATGATATACATGTTGCATTGATTACAACATAGCCTTTGATTTAGTTCATTGTGGAGTATTTGTAGACCTTATTTAGTGCATTTCATTGTTGTCATAAAGAATCTATATATAAAATTAAATAGCTTTGGAAAAAAAAATTCAGGCTGTTGCAAAAAAGTTAGGCATATGGCTATTGAACTGAACTTATTCTTAGATTTTATACTATTATATAATAATAAAATCCAGAATACAATAGCACAAATGTAGAATCAGAATTAGCAGAAGCAACATGTTTATATAAAACTGAATGATTTGTTGTTTGGTAGATATTAGAATAGAGGAAGTACCACAACTGAAACCAAGATGCTTGTATCTTGATCATTAGAATTCCTTATTCTATCTATGAATTAACTCACATAAGGCTGATATGTAAATAATATCCATTTATAACTAAAGACAAAAATAATTACAATTATTAGACCAGCTAAAGAACAGACTACAAAAATCAATAAAATAACTCTCTTTACAACTGGTGACATTTTCTTTTTGGTTATTTATCAACAACAAATAATGTAGAAATTAACAGACTGATACTGGACAGTCATAATGAAAAGTCTGAAGATCTTTAGATAACAACTTTAAAATTGAAGAAAATAACAGTTCATGTTTCAATATTATAAAATAAAGAAGGTACTTATATAATTTTTGTTATTTATTAGTGTATTCAATAACCAGTTCCTTTCACTCTTCTTCAAATGCCCTGGTGAGAGTTTTATTTATATTTGCAACATTTTTTTTTTCTCATGTGTCATAGCATCAGTCGGGAAGTGAATCCACTAACCTGGGACAACTGCTTGTAAATCAGTTGTCGCTGACCTCTCGACCACCAATGCTTGAACATATTATTTTTACAATTAAATTTTTCTTCTATATCATACTTTTATAATCTTTGCATTATTTATTACAAATAAAGTTAACAAATATGAGATATTCTAACAGATAACATTTGAGCTTTGCAAAATAGATAAATAAAATACCAACTTTATTACATAATGACAACAACATCATATTAGATCAAAACCTTCACTGATATATAAAAAAGTATTGAATGAATTATTTATTTGAATTCCATTTCTAAAATTGAAATGAATTTTAATTTAGACATTAGAAAACAATTTAAGAATTAACATTCTATTTTTTTCCTATTAAAATCTTACAAAATATTTTGGCACCAAGGTTTTTAATTTCTTTTAAAGAAAATTAATTTTATCTTCTATTTTATTGTAGTTTTAATTTTAATTTGCTTATCTTTTTAGAAAGAAAAAAAAAATCTAATAGTAATCATAAGTATTTTGAGTTTAAAATAAAGTTTACAAATATATTGCATAAATATATAAATTTCAGAAAATTACATTCCCCTCCCCCCAAAGTTACAAACAAAAAACGTGAAAATAAAGAATTTATTAATAAGTGGAATTGTGAATTCCTTTGCATTATGATTCAACAATTACTGGTATTTTTGTCTGTTTTGCATTTAAAAATTTGTATATCTGTATGATATTTGTATGATACTGACCTATTCAGATTTTTTGAACTAATAATTTTAATTCCACTTTCTGCCATTACTGCATAGGTGCCACAAAATAGTGAAGAAAAGCAATAGCAATATTATCAGAATGCATTATCTCTATCATTCTGTTTTTAATTACAAAACTTTCTCAAGCTGGAAGTCAAGAAATTGTATTTGTGTTTTTTTACTCTCTGCTGAGAAGTTTTATGCTTTTTTATACCGCTTTAAAATTCGTGTATATGTATCTTTCTAAGATTTTAATTTTTTAAAAAATCAAAAGATGTCAGGATAATCAAATATGTGGACCTTCAAAGTATATGTTGATGATTGGCTATTATATGGTTGGTAATCTCAAACTTTGCGAGATTACTTTGAGAAAATAAAAATTTGATTTTTGGGGGTTAGTTTATGATATTTTTGTATAGTAATTGGGTAATAATTATTGGAAATAAAAATATATATATTATTACATATTTTTAGAGAAATGTTTTAATTTTAAATATAAAAGAATATATTTTTCTGAATATTGTTGCCATAGATATTACAATCACAGGAAATACAACTGTCTAGAGATGATGTCACTGAACATAACATTTAGCATGAAAAAAGTTTTAACTTTTAAAGCATAAATTGATAGATTTACTAGGTAGGTATTAAAAATAATTCATTCAAATTTTTACAAAGAAGATTTCATTCATTTTGCAAATTGAATCTGCTCTATCTGAAATTTGATGACAAAACAGTGCTTTGTTTTAAATAAAATCTAATTTTTAAAATAATTCCCAAAATCAGATGTGATTTTTTAAAAATTATTTAATTTCTAAAGAAAAATATCTATCAAATAAGATCAAATTTATTATATTCTGATAAATAATAATGGTTTATTATTAAAGTGAAAGTTAAAAGCTTAGAGTAAAAGAACAAAAAAATCTGTCAGAATGCTAGCATAGTGCAAAAGGATTAAAAACATATTGTTGGTCCCTATCACATTAAGCATTAAAAGCAGCAACAAAATATGTACTTAATTTTTTATGTTGATAAAACCACTTTTCTTTTTCCTTTTCAATATTTGATTTTTGTAAAGAAAGTTACACTTTTTAAATGATATATAACATTTTGAAGTTTGTTTTAAAAAATCAATTAAGTAATTGACCTTTTTTTCATTGTTAGTAAATTTATTAATTAGATAGAATATTAAAAGTCAAAATGTTTAAAAATATATAATTCTGTTGTGGTTTTCTTATTATTCTAATTTACTATGCATTTCTCTTGCTCTTTTAGAACCTGCAATGATCTCACTATAAAACCAATTTCTGGATTCATTATTTCTTCAGTGATAAACTACAGTTTTGATGCAATATTTTTTAAAAAATAATTAAAAACCAAAAAATAATATGATTTATTTTTTAACTCTTTATCCACTTGGAGAAAGAGAAAAAGAAAACTTGAAAAATAGAGAATTGTGACCATTCATTTTTTAGTTTTAATTTATTGCAATTTATATGCATACCATATATCAGTTTCATCTTATCCTGGTTTATTATATTTAATTTCTCTTATTGTTTCTGTTATAACACAATATTTGTCTTATAAAATGAAATAAAAAAGAAGATATGAACTGTGCTAAATTTTGCCAACTCTCTGGAAGCATTTATAAAAGTAAAAATTTTCAAGAACTAGCTAATATGCATTGCATTTCTTATCAAGAAAGTGAATGTTTGTTTTCAAAATCTTGCAAAATCAGGTTTTGAATTGAGATTTGAGATTTAAAATGTGCACAAAACAAATGTAAATCTTTGTTTTTGTTTAGTAACTGGGGGCTTTGTTTTAAAACATAAAAAAAATTTGAACCATAATTTTAAAAATCTTTTTATTTACATTTTGTAATTTGTAAACCTAAAATCAAAATAGTTATGAATATTAATTAATACAAAATTTCTACAAATAAGTAAATCCATATACTTTATATTAGTAACATTTTTAAAAGTATTATATGTAATTAGAAATTTCAAAATTACATGTATACACATGTATGCATATATACACTAATATATTTTGCAATAATGATTATGCAATGTTTTGAATAATGTAATCAGAATGGTCCTTGTATAATTTTTTGTGAATAATAATTATTAAATTCTTTTTATTTACAATTTTGAATTGTTTTTTTTAATGATTGATTTAAATTCCACTATATTAATATTTTTTTAATTAAAGGGAATTGAACCCAAACTTTCAAGCTCAGTTTAGTCATCCACTCTAACTGATACACATGACTACACACATGTGAAAAAGACAAATGATTTCCAATATACATGTTTTGTGCTGAAGCAGCACTCATCAGATGATCTGGAGTATCATCTCTCACACATATATAATCAATGCTTGATCTTTATAAGATAATAAAATTTCAAAATTCAATGGTCAAGCCTCAATCTTATCCACTCTCCAACTATTCAGCCACCTATATCATTGAAAGTGTCCTCTAATTACATCTAGTTTAAGTTTACGCACTATACTTGTATTTAAATATTAATATTTTTATTAATTCAGTTTTTATTAATACGTTATTTACTATTAATCTTTTATTCATATATATTTTTACTGTAATAGTTTCAATATACACACCCATATATATCCACTTCAGATAAATACATGAACTTCTTAAATTATTTTCTACTATGTATATATAAATTATATATTACTATTATTTATTTACTTGAACTGCTATTATAATTTAAATAATTTTAAATATAGATTTAAAGTTTTTATTTCATCATTCAGTTTTAAAATCTATAAATAGAAACGACTAAAAAAATAAATAATTCCATGATGTACTTTAAGTTGAAACAAGATTTGTCAATTGGTTAACATCACAATATCTTACACATGCTTTCATGATTTGTTCATTATTTAACAATATCATATTACTATATTTTGATTTACAAGCATCAAACTTTCTGCATTCACTTTCTTAGCATCATCTACTTTAGATAAATTTATTAATTTATTATTACAAAACATGTCATTAATGTTTTACACAATCATATTTTATCTCAATGGCAGAAATTTAGGCCAATTAAATGACATGACAAACTTTTAATAAAAAAGCCTCTTGAGTGTTTAAAACCATTAGATATAATAGTAAGATTTTAATTCCAATTAAAATTTCTAGATATCAGTGACTATTGCAGTCCAAAAAATGACATCAAAAATGAAACATCCAATGCAGAGGTAAAACAATTCTTCTGCGACTGTGTAACATAAGCTTTTATTGTTAAGATAAAATGAAAAAAATAAGTACTCTTTATTTGTTTACTTCTTTTTTATAAAATAATTAAATATATGTTTCTTAACTTTGTTATTTTTAACAATTATTTACTATTTTCATGATATCTTAATATCTTTTAGAAAGTATTAAATACTTCCTCAAAGTTTGTATATTATAAAAAACAATACAGCTAATAAAATACAATTATCAAATAATAATAATAATTATCTATATTTTTAAATTTATCAATTTTAAATGTATTCATAATTTGTATATTTTGATATATGAGTTTAAAAATTAAAGTATTTTAATGTTTTAAAAAGTGCTACACTATATATACGCATAGTATTATAATGACAATCTTTAATATTCTTGTATAGAAAGTGTTAAATCTTTTTTAATCAAAAGAAAAAAGATTTAACATTTAATGTCATTATTTTGGGATTAATTATGTAAATAGCTTTAACTCTTTGTTAAATCATTACTTTTACCATTATTTTGCTGATTTTATCATTATTTTATTGATTAAACCATACTGAATTAACCTTTAGAATTTTTTTACAGCAAATTAATCACTATAATAATAAGGTAAGAACTTGCCTTCCAGTATGCTGATTAGTTGTTTCTTGTTCTCTATACAAGAGAGCACTGGTCAGCAATTTTGACAGTTCTGATATCTTTGTTTTGATTTTAAAAGTGAAAACATATGTCTTAGAATCTTTTTTTATACATTTGTAATTTTCTTCATTAAATATTTATGAAAATATTAATTATTTTAGAAGATTGAATAAGATTTTAATAGAAAAATGTACTTTTACATGGAAGCAAATTGACAAAGAAATAATAACATTAGACTGCAATTTATAATTGACTGACAAACATGTTTTCTGTTTGTTGCTAAAACTTATTTTCATCAATTATAAATATAAATTAACTTTTAATTTTTTTATTTACTTTAATAATCTGACAAATTATTAATTTACATTTTAGAAAAACCCTATTAATAAAAAAAAAAAAGATTTACTGGTAACATTAAATGACAATGGTGTATTTTAAAATCTTTTTTTTTCTTTAAAAAAAAACACACTAAAAATACTTTGTAGCAAACAATATACATATGATATTGAGTTTTGCACTCTTGCAAATATAAACCTGAAGAAATTTTTAAAAAAATCTTTCTTAAAATGTTGTACTGCTAACAATGTAAATTAAATGATTTGAAGATGATATATTCTGGTGAAATAGTGAAAATGAGAATTCATGTTCTTAAAGTGAAGATGTAGAAAGTGAAAATAGGTCTGAAAAAGATTCACAATAAATTAGATGGGTTTATTATATATTAGTTTATATTTAAATAAATAAAATAAAAATTTATTTTTTAATAAACCCATTTAAAATTTTATTTTCCAATGTTCTGAATTTAAAATCCTATTGTATATTAAATTTGCAGTCATCTTACATTTGAAATATTACAGTATATTACATTTTGAAATTTCTTCAGTTTTAAACATTCATATTTATTTCAGGATGCATGTTTAAAGTTGCTATTTTAGAGTGCATGTCTACAGATTGAGATTGAGAAAACATTTATAAAATAGTATATTCTATACATTTTTGTATTGTAAAATAAAATAAACAGATACTCACAAAGTCTTTATACAGAAAAGTATCATTGCATGAAATATTAAATAATAATTAATTTATGACTATCATTATCAAACATTGCAAATAAAAAAATGTTATAATATGATTTCCATATGATATTTTTGTTAGCACAAATAATACTTATGGCAAAATACTAAACTAAATGAAGTCTTAGATATGTAAATGTCCTTAATATTGAGAAATGTGAATGTGTAAGTAGTTATAATAAAAATATATTACATTATTCAAAAGATTATTTTAACTGATAGCTTTATAAAATTTTAAACATTCTAAGATAATCCACTAAAAAAATTTAAAAGATTACAATGATGTTATTGTTTAAATTTCACAAAATATGTATTTGCTACAGATCAAAATTCTTTAACATAAACATTAAAGATTAATACTTTTGTGAATTAAAATAGAAATGGTACTAGCTATGATGTGTAAATAGAAGTCTCTCAAGCAATACATTTGTGTTGATATTTATAAATATTTCAAATCAAATTTAATATTTTAATAAACTTTAAAACATAAACTGGTAATATTAATATAATAGAATATATGGAAGGAACTATTGTTCACACATTTACTAGATAGAATTGACATCCACTCCCACTTGTATTAGATAGAATTGACATGCACTCCTCTCGTGTCAATAATTGTTTCAAAACCATAGATGGTCTATGGTTTACCTATGGTTATGTCAATAATTGTTTTTAAAACCATAGATGGTCCATGGTTTACCTATGGTAATGTTAATAATTGTTTTAAAACTATAGATGGTCTATGTTTTACTTATGGTTAATGCTTATTCTTTAAATAAACTAAAAATTACTGAACGTGGCTAAATTAGAGATTGAACTTATTATCAGCCTGATTATTAAATTAACATATTATTCTTACAAATTCAGTATTAGTCAATTCTATATAGTGCACTTGTGAAGAATAGTACCTTCCACAATATTACAGATATATAAATTGTCATATTGTTAATTATTATAATAAAACGTATGTATATCAATGTGCTAATCAGAATAGTTATATTTTTAAAATATTAATATCTGAGCATTCCTTCAGTATAGTCAATGAGAAGCATGGAAAATAACTATTTTAAAAAAATTATTTAATGACCAGAATTCCTAGAATCTCAGTCATATAGTACTGTATATTTGATTTTTATAAGTGCCACGTCTCGATGACTTTTCTTTTTGTAATTTGATTTATTAAATACAATATAAATTTTTTGAGGACAAGAAACAGTTATGTCAATGATTTTTTTCTAATAATTAAAAAAAAAAACAGAATTAAGATGAGAATTAGATTGATTGATTTATATTAACAAATGTATTGATAAACCGTTCTTATTTTCATTGGATAAAAAATTCTAAACTTGCTTGAAACCTAAAACCTCTTCTATGTTTCACTCTATTCAAACTCAAATGTTTAAATTATAGATATAGTAAATATACTTACTACTATTACAAGAGTTCTTACTAATAATTTTTTTTTAAAAAAAAAAACAACTTTTCAAATTATCAAAAATAATGTTATAGAAAATAGAGGGATTTGAACTTAGGATTTTCAGTCTATATTCATCCTTCACTCCAATTTCAAACAACCAATACACATTTTTACACACATGTGAAAAAGATAAATGATCCCCAATATACGTATTTCATGCAGAATCACCATTCATCACTTGGGCCAGATCATAATCTCCTATATATATATATATATATATATATATAGGAGAGATACAGAAGCACTAATCATATATATATATATATATATATATATATATATATGATTAGTGCTCATCAAGTCTGTTCACTAATTTTAAGGAATTACTGTCTTAATATAAGATAAGCACTGATTGCATCTATGTGTGAGAGATTAAAATCTGGCCCAACTACATGAAATATGTATATTAGGAGATTATTAGTCTTTTCACATGTGTGTGGTCATGTATATTGGTTGTTTGAGATAGAATGGAGGATGAATATACACTAAAAATCCTATGTTCAAAGCTATCTATTACTAATGTTATATTACCTTATGACATATTTCATGATTTCCATCAATTTTGTGACAAATATGATTATAATCACTAAAATTTCATGTTAAACACTTTGTTTAATATTATTTCAGTCGTTTTTCAATTAAGATATAAAATAGTGTTTAATCTTTATATATTAAAAAAACAAACATGTATCAATATAGTTAATAACTGAAACACACAGGCTTATTATATACCTGTGTCTATATATGTAATATATAGGATATATGAGCACAGACTTTCACACGACCCACCACTCTCCACACTATCTCATAACACTGATACACTTGAACACATATATGTTGAAAAAATAAATAATCACCAATATATGTATTTCATGCTAAACCAGCAATCATCAGTTGGTTAGGGTATCAGTGTTATGAGATAGTGTGGAGAATGGTAGGTTGTGTGAAAGTGTGTACTCATATACCCTATATATTACAATGTAGTTAATGTGATTTCACTGTTAAAAGTTAATAATTTTAATAATATTTACTAATCTATATATTTCATGGTATTTTTATTTGAATACTACTAATAAAGATAGGTTTTTTTTTTTCTTTTCTAGACTAACAAAACATTAAAATTATCAATATAAATTAAACTAGTGATATATATATATATATATATATATATATATATATATATATATATATATATATATATATATATATATATATATATATATATATATATATGATGCATAAGATGGCAAGTTTTAAATCTTTTTTGTTTCGAAATGAAAAATTATGTCGTTACCAAAGTGATAAATTGAAAAATATTGAGATATTTGCCAAGGAATTGCTTGATGTTGGTTATAAAATGGAACAAATAAACAATACTTTAAGTCAATTTAAAAAAAATTATAATTTAAAAGAAATGAAGATTAATAATAAAAAATGGATATCTATTCCATTTATTTCAAATCCACAAGTAAAATTTTTTAAGGATTTATATAAGAATGTATTTAATGTTTCATTCTACGTTCCAAACAATATTAACAAATTAGTTAATAATTCTAAGGATGTCATACCTATCAAGCAAAAAAGTAATGTCATATATCAAATTTTTTGTGATTGTATGCTATCATATATAGGTGAATCTAGGTGCAACATTGAGAAAAGATTGAAGGAACACAAATTGTTATATAAGCGTGTAAAAAATAAAAATAATGGTGATTTAATATCTTCTTCAGTTTTCTTTGATCATGAAAAAACATGTAAACATAAATTTAAATTTAATTTTGAAAATGTGAAAATTCTTCATGAAGAGAGAAACCATAGTAAAAGAAAAATTAAAGAGGCAATTTTTATAAACAGGAATAAAACACATTTGATAAATCGACAAGCTTCTAACATTAAAATACGAGATTCGTGGAATTTGAATTGATGACGTTTGCTTCCGCTTTTAGTTTTTGAATTTAATAGCAGTTGAGGCAGGTTTGAAAGTAACCGAAAGTACTTCTGTGGATTTAAAGATTGTTTGAATTGTTTATAAACCGTTTAAAAATATTATTTCAATTATAATTATATATATATATATATGATCATGAATCAAAAAATTGACCTGCTTGGTAAAGTTCAAAATCTGAGAATAACAATTCAGTTCTAAACTGCTGGTGCTTATGTTTTTTTTATGAATTCTAAAGAAATACTCATTCAATTTAACCAAAAATGTAAAAGTTAAAATCTTTTAAATATTTTTTCGTCATCTATCAATGTGTATATGATAAAGAAAATAAATTGAACTTTACCAGAACTTTTTACTTTACATGATTAATATAAATCGAGATATTGCAAATCTCTAGTGCTTGTTACAACACACAACTGACAGCCAGTCAGATGTCAAGGATAGCCATCTAAAATGACATCAAGCCTAAACACACAACAAGGATTTTATGAGAAAAGGGCAGCAAATGAATCAAACCTAAACACACAACAAAGATTTTATGAGAAAAGGGCTGACCTTTTCTCATAAAATTGTTGTTGTGTGTTTAGGTTTGATGTCATTTTAGACTGCTATCCTTGATATCTGATTGGCTGTCAGTTGTGTGTTGTAACAAGTGCTAGAGATTTGCAGTATCTTGATTTATTTCAGTTTTCAACTATCGGCACTTCGTAAATTAAAATATGATTAATATATTATATAAAAAAAGATGATAAGTAAAAAATATATTATTCAAATATGTTAGTATTTTCAAACATTTCACTATTTTGTTAATTATTTGTTTTGATTAACAATATAATTTACATTTTCAGTAGTTAGTCATTTTATATAATTCTATTCCAAAACAGCCAATGTAGAATATATTTCAGAACCAGATATGTAATATATCTATGCCAAATATATCATCAGGATCATTTTCAGTTCTTGGTTTTTTGTAGATTTGTGCAAACATCTGATCATGAATTGTTACATAAATAGATATAGAATATAGTTATATAAAGTGTATTATTGATTTCTTCTAATGCAAATTTTTATTTGTAAGCTAAGTTAGCCATACGATACTTTGTTTTACTATATACAATATAATTGTATTAATTATAAGAAAAGAATATTTGCATTATAAATTCTTGTTCAAAGTAATTTACCATTTCTTTTGCTTTTATAAAAAGTAGAAAAAATAGTGGGAAATGTAAAGTGTAAAACATGTGTAAAACATTTTATTTTTATTTATAGTACATAGAATTGCATTTAAATGGCATTTATTTGTATCAAAAATATTAAGAAACTATTCTCTAGAATATCAATACTATATCCATATCTCTTAAAGATTGTTTCATTAATAAGAACATTTCTTCTCTATATATTCTTGAATCATCTAATGTAAATTTGAATTATCAGTGGTTAGTTATTGATAAAAACAAAAGCTGGATATTGAGCTGGGAATGGAGTTAAATTGCACTGTAATTCTGGTTCCTATTAATAACTCAAGCTTATGGTACGCGATGGTAGAATACATTTTCTTGACTTGTAAAAAAGACTTTAATCTTTGTTCAAATGAATTGTTTTTAATAATTTATAAGCTGTGGTAATTCAAAAAAAAAATTACCAATCCATGTATAGTGAGACAAGATTTACATGTATCTTTTTAAATTTAATAAGGGTAATGTATAAAAAAAAACAATAAACAAAGACATTACTAACATGTATTAATTATGTTAAAAAAAAAACAAGATTGCAATCCCAGTAAAATAAAAAAATCACTTAAAACATCACATTATTATCATATTCATTATTACCGAAGAAAAAAAGAATAATCCACTTAATTCGCTTTTTTTTTATTCCTGAAAAAGTAATTTCATCATTTATCAAAATTATTTTAAGAAAAAAAAAAATATTATATATATATTTTTTTTGCGAGAAATTGTAAAAACCATTTTAATTATTCATAAATAATTGACATTATTATTATTTTTTTCTATACGAATAAGACATGGATAATTCTACTATTAACCCTTAGAAATCTAATATTTATTGAAGTCAATGATAGCGTTAAATATATATATTAATTTGCTATTAAAATTATCAGTGTAAAAAATATTTTTTTAAAGTGTAATAAATACTATACAAAATTATTTAATAAATATCCAGCACATTGCTTTGGTATATCAACAATAATTATATCTCTAATAAATGACGTCACTTTAATATTTCTAAAAATAAATATTCATTTATTGAAGCCTGTCCATTAAAGTATGAAGAGTGGCTATCTTAATATATATATATATATCTGAGCACTTATAGCATATATGTATGGAGATAGTAATCTGGACCAACTGATGATTGCTGGTTTATCATGAAATACGTATATTGGTGATTATTTATCTTTTCGACATATATATGTTTGGGTGTATCAGTGTTATGAGATAGAGTGGAGAGTGATGGGTCATGTGAAAGTATGTGCTCATATACCCTATATATTACATATATAGACACAAGTATATAATAAGCCTGTGATTCAGTTATTCATTTAATTATATAAAGATATTCTTATGAATTCATACCAATAAGGCTTAAAAAATATATAATTCTTAGCTATATATAAGCAACTCATACAATTTATATTATAAACAATCCATGACTTATTTTAATCACTGCAAATTAGAAATTAGTATGAATGGAGTATCTGCACCCAAATGAATACTATAAAACGGTGTTTAGTGTTCTATTTGTTTCCCTATATATTAGTTTCAATACAATCTACTTTTTATTAAAAATCAAATATTCACATTTAATGTTAGGGTTATTAATCATTTTAGTATGTGTATAAATTAAATTAATACTATATTTAAGGGTTGTGATAATAAATTAAAAACCAGTCTTATAAGTAGTTTTTTTTATTAGAGGTCAACTTTTTGTCTTTCAGGCACTCTATTTACATAAACAACCAGAAATTTATTATTAGTAAAATGTAAAATATGAGATTTTTAAATAGTTTATTGCAGGCCAAATTTTATTTTATTCATCCTGAATAATGTTTACCTTTTTTATTTTACACTCAGATAAAACTAGCTAGGCACTATTTATTCCTTCAATATTAGAGACTAAGTTGACTATGAGCCAGTTTTCTGAAAATTATATAAACTTTATTTTAAAAAAAAATATGTAAAAATTTTCAATTTTATTCAAGATAGTGCAATGACAATTAAAAGCAAACAAAAGATATGTAGTGTTTACAAGACTTCATTACATATTTTTCTATCCATAATGATTAAAGCCATATGTGGGAATATAAAACATGGCATACATAAAAATAGGTAAAAAGTAAAAAAAAATAGATTATTAAATATAGCTTTCCCATAAACAGTGAGGGCAATTGGTTATCCAAAATCCTTGAAAATCAAATAATTATTATGACAAAAAATTTAATTCATTACCAAAAATTAAAATATACAAAAATATTAAATACATAACAAAAAAAAAACCCCAATAAACATGTCTTTTTTTTTTAAAAAAAAAAAGGCTAACTAATTAATAAACATTTTATTAAGCATGTTATTTTTTTTTTTTAAAAAATACGAACTTGGTGTAAATACATTGTATACTAAGTACATTTTAGTTACTGTGATTTTATGGTAACTATTTTGAATTTTTTACATTGAGCATTTTTACAATAGGCAAAGTTGATATTTTATTGAATCATGATTTATTAAATCATCAATCATTATCAATACACTGTAAATAAATAAATAAATAAATAAATAATACTTCTGTAAATATATAATACAAATATAATATAACAATTCGTCAATTATTAATACAGAGTTTCTATAATATAAATAAATAAAATAATAACTAAATAATATTTCCAAGTGCTTTTAACTCTTACAAGTCCTTATCAAGGCAGTGTAAAAAATTCTATTTTCTCCTAGGTGATGAATTTAACATTTCATTGAATTGGCCAGGAGCAACTAATCAGAAATCTTTCCGATTAGTTGTTCCTGGCCAATTCAATGGAATGTTAAATTCATCACCTATGAGAAAATAGAATTTTTTACACTGTTCCTGGTCAATTCAATGAAATGTTAAATTTATCACCTAGGAGAAAATAGAATTTTTTACACTACCTTAATAAGGACTCGTAAGAGTTGAAAGCACTTGGAAATATTATTTAATTATTATTATATTTATTTATATTATAGAAACTCTGTATTAACAATTGATGAATTGTTATATTTGTATCAATACACTGCAGAATAAAGGTCTATGCAAGTTCAATCCATCTTCTTCAATCTCTAGCCTACCTTCTCCAACATGATTTCAGCACATTTCATTATTTTATCCAAGGATCTCACATATGGCCATGTTGTAAATCTTTTACAATCTTGTAGAATTTAGTTTAAGATATGCATTGTCCATCTATTATCATCTCTCCTAGCAATATATCCAGTTTAACTTCACTTCAGTCTCTTAATTCTTTCAATGATGTTAGTAACACCTGTTTGTTCTTTTATCCATATATTTCATTTTCACTCTCTTCTTTTTCCTAACATGCATCTCTATATTTCATTAAATGGTCTGACATCTCTGTATTGCTCTTCTGTTAAGCATCCAGATATCAGTTTCATAAATAAGAAGAGATAAAACACATTTATTAAAAATCTTCCTTTTCTTACATCGGAATAATATTAAGATTTTTCTACCAAAAGGTTTCCAACCAAGTTTAATTCTATGATTAATTTCATTCACTATGTTTTCATCTTTAGTAATAATTTGACCAAGGTATTTGTAGTTGTTAACTTTTTCTAACTCATCATTACTATTCTTTGTTTTCTTTTTTTAAGGAAACTCATTGAACATTATTTTAGTCTTTTTGAGATTTGCATTTACTCCTATTGCCTTATTTTCATTTGATAACTCTTGCAATATTTTTTAAAGCTCTAAAGTATTAGTTGTGAAAATAATTATATCATCAGCAAAGTTTAGATACTTAAATAATTTTCATTTACATTTACTCCCTTTGCTTTCCATTTCAATGTACAGAATACTTTTTGCAAAACTGCTGTAAAAAGTTTTGAAGATATGGAGTCACCCTGTCATACACCATTCTTGATGTTAATCTTTCTAATATCATTATGTAAACCATATAAATATTCTTCACAATATGACAATATTCTGGATCTATATCTTAATGATCCAATACTTTAATCCCTGAAGAAAAAAAACATATAAATAATATTTTTGGTGTACTTTATGTTATGTTATTAATAATTTTTCTTATAGTAATTACATAATAGATAATACTCTGAATTTTTTTTCATCACTACTTTAAAATTATATATTAAAAATCAATAGTCTATCATTTCTTTTTCTATTTTTTACAAAAATGTAATCTAATTAATAAAAATTAGATTAAAAAATTAAATATATGGTTGATTATTGTAACTAGAACTTTTTTTTACCAATATTATTTATAATAACAAGCATTTGTACATAGAATGAAATAAAAATTTCTATTAAAACTGTTAAATAAAACTGTATTTTTTGATTATTTTTCAATTTATGTTTAGTGTGTTTTGATTCTGTATATAGTAAAAATTAATTTTTAAATATATGTTAAATAAAATGTATATATAATCTGATAAAATTATTATATATTGGAATTTTGAATGTTGTATTGATATTGCAAAAAATGATTCCGTTTATAAAAAAACTAATGTTAAAACCCTTTACCTTCAGTGAGTAGGAAATTCCATTACATAACTACAGTATAAGAATATGGAGGATATAATATTAAATCTGTAGTTTATTATTTAATATCTTTTAAGTTTGTATTTTAATATGTAAAGAATTAATCTTGCAAAAGTTTTGATTTATTAGGATCAATGTCACAATTTTATTTTGTAAGAATGACATTCCTTTATGATGTCAGTGTCCTATAATGTTAATAATTTTATGAATTGGGTATCATTAAAAAAACGGGGTGGGGTGGGGGCATTTAAAAAAAATATTTTTTTAAAACTATATTATTTGAATATAAATAATAATCAACAATTTCAGACTGTTATCAAAGCAACCTCCTTTTAACAATAGAAGTAAATATATATTTATATTGAATATGCATGACTTTACTGTATATGTATTTTCATAACCAATGCTTAATTAACTAGTGAAGGACTTTTAAAAAATTCATGTCAGAGCAAATACATTTTCAGTATCTTTATATAAAAATATCAACAAAAAAAAAAAGACAATATTTACCAGGGTAATTATCTACTAGTTGATTTTCTTTCTTGTTTTTACTGACCAAAGTTGATTGGATATACTAGCTATGAAAATAAATCCTGTACTTTCTTAGAAATCCTAAATTGCAAGAAAAACATAAAAGTTCCACCAAATGGTCATGATCATGGTATGGGAAAATTTTAACCGATACAACAATAATTTGCATATGTGTAAGTATGCGTGAATAAATACAAGATTAAACACACTTTATAAATAACGTAGAGCTGTTTATATTAAAAGTTATATTTATAAATTCAAGCAACAAAGACAATTGTGTAAGCTTGCTACTTTTAAAATATAAATCTTTATTTTCAACATTAATTTCACTGAACTGCCAAATTATATTTAAGTATTTATCAAGGCAAATTATGAAAATATAGTGTGGTGAAAGGCTAAATCCTCCGTATGTTAATAGATCGAATAATGAAAACTCTCCATATTTCATTTCTTTTAGGTAGTTATTGTGACTGATTAAATGTAGACTTGACATCTATACAATTTGAAAGTTTGTCATAGTTATCAAAAAGAGAAAAATGAAACTCCTTTTATATAATACAGTATAAAAATCCCAACTCAATCTGAATAAAATTATTAGAAAACAATGCTACTCATATAATCTTCTAAACTATACAGCTATTAGAAATGTAATTAGTCATTCGTAGTGGCTGAGAGAGAATAAATTAACAAAGATGTTTATTAATATAAAATAGAAAAAATAGACTCATGACATAAGAGTTTCATTTCAATTCTAACAAAAAAAAATCTCCCACTTTCAAAAATCTATAAAGAAACACCGAAAAGTTACTTAAACTTAAAAAAAATGTCTATAATAATTAAAAATTTGCATGTTTGCGTATATATATAAAATAAATATGATACATTGAATGTTCTTAGTTAATTGTATTTAAAAACTCAACATATTCTTGAAAAACGCATATATAGATACATGCGCAAAAAACTCTAAAAATCACACTTTATGTAGTAGTAATAATAATAATAATAATAATAATAATAATAATAATAATAATAATAATAATAATAATAATAATAAATTCTGTTGAAATAGTACTAAATTTGTTATCAATCATATGTAAAAGATTTTTATGATTTTATTTTTAAAAAATTTAAGCAAAAAATAAATAAAATAAAATAAATAATAAAAAAGAATGATTATAAGCTTTATGATTGCATTAAAATGTATGATCATATTCAACCAATATATAAAGATAAAAGATTTTGTTCTTTTTTCTTTAAAAAAAAAAAAATCTCCCTAAGGAGGTAATATAAAAGAAAAAGAGTTGCCAAAAGAATACCACATTACTGAAAGCAAGAGAGAAAGAGAGAGAGAAAAAAATCAATTTCTAGAGAGAGAAAGAGAAAAAAATGATAATAGGATTTAAAAAAAAATTATGTTAATAAAGCATTTTATATTTTTTTAAAGTAATGTACCACCATTAACAACAATCTGATCAAGACTTTAAATAAAGATATATTGTTTTAACGGTAAAACGAATCATCATCAGTGGATGTAATTCCAAAGTAAATTAATCATCATCGTTGGTTGACTGACTTAAGTATATCTTATAAATTTCAGCATATAATTTAGCTTGCACATTTCAAAATCATATTTACTATAAAAAGATCCAGAAACAACTTAATTAACTGGGGAAAAGATATAGAAGTTATACAAATTCATTATTTTATTTGAAAGTGAAATGTTATAATGATAACTAAATATATATATACATTTTTGGAATTCACACACGTAAAACGTTATGTAAAATAGAAAAGAAAAAAAACGTTATGTAAGTTCAAAATTTAAAATCTTTTATAAATAATTATCTTTGATATTTTTAAATTAATGTAAATGTTTATTTGTTTTCACTGTATTATTTTACTAAGCTTTATTTTTATATAAACCATTGTATTAGTAACATATTTGATTTGGCCCAAATTGGAGCAGATATTCTATTTGATTCTTTTTACTTCCTCTGAATATGCAATTTTTTAACTGTTACAAATTTTTGATTATTAATACTTTCTTATACTGAAATCCAGGATGGATAATATCGTAAATAGTTGCATTTAAGGAACTATGACATATATCCACATATGGTAAATGCCACACATAACAACAATTGTTTTTTCCCCCCTTCAGTGAAGGTATTTAACCTATTCACATTAACTTTTTCATTCTTTAGTCAATAATACCTATATATCCATATACTGGATAGGTAATTAGCTTGGCTATTGACAAAATATCTTTAAAAAAAATAAAGAGGATTTGTAAAATGAGAAAATTTGTAAAGTTTATTTAGTCAGACTCAAAGTCATGTTTATATTGTGATGCAAATTTATTCTAATGAATTTTATTTCTATGTTTAATTCATTTTATGTTATTTACTATATTTCATATATACACATGGATATAATCTCTTATTTCTATGTTTAATTCATTTTATGTTATTTACTATATTTCATATATACACATGGATATAATTTCTTATTTCTATGTTTAATTCATTTTATGTTATTTACTATATTTCATATATACACATGGATATAACCTCTTTATGTCTATTCTTTATTATAATAAGAATTCATGAACATATTTAATCCAACATATATATATATAAATAAATATTTAATTCATCATATATATGCATTGTAACATTGCATTACTAACTAGAAGTTCAAAAAAATGACAGAAGGTGTAGCAGTCCAGAAATAATAACATTTATAAATAATGGAGGCTCAGTAGAAAAACAGTTAAATGAATTAATTTAAATGGAAATAAAATGTATTGATACACATTCTCAAATAAATATTTGATGTCCGCATTAAAATAATAATAATAATAATAATAATAATAATAATAATAATAATAACAACAACAACAACAACTTTAATTGATTAATCATAATTTATAATTGTAAACAAAATAAAATGGATTTAAAACAAACTGAAATTATTAAAAATATTAACCAAATAAGAAAGTTTGTCCATTTATTAAAATTCAGTGTATATATTTAATAATAATAAAAAAATTATAAATATAACTGCACTTTTGTTTTGTCTACAAATGATAGTAAAATTTTAAAAAATTGTAATTTTAAAAATATTAAAATTTACAAAAGGTATGTGGGTGATGTTTTTGTTTACAGACAGGGCAGTAACATAAATTTGTTACAGAAGTTAAATAATTTGAATGGTTTAAAATAGACTATTGAAAAAGAACAGGACAACAATATTAAGTATTTGGATTTATTTATTACAAGATATAGTAATAGGTTAAGTTATAAATTAGATATTAAACCACTGCAAAAAGACAATGTGTAAATTTTAAATCAAAATTACCAATTATGCATAAGATAGCAAGTTTTAGATCTTTTTTGTTTCCTAATAAAAAATTATGTCATTACCAAGTGATAAATTATAAAATATTGAAATATTTGCAAAGAAATTGTTTGAAGTATGATTGAATAGATTAATAATATTTTATGCCAATTTTAAAGAAGTATAATGATTTAGAGGAGCTGAAGAATGATAATAAAAAATGGATATCTATTTCATATATTTCAAATATTCAAGTGAATTTTTTTAAAGATATATATAATGAATGATGTGTTTAATATTTCATTTTCTGTTACAAATAATGTTAATGAGTTAATGAATATTTTTAAAAGTGCCATGTCTGTCAAGCAAAAAAACTGTTGTTCGTCAAATTTTTTGTGGATGTATATTATCATATATAGATGAATCAATGTGTAGTATAGAAATGAGCATCAATTGTTATACAAGTGCAAAAATTAAAAATAATAATGATTTAATGATTGCTTCAGTTTTGTTGGATCATGAAAGGACATGTAATATATATTTAAGTTTGATATTGAAAATGTTAAGATTCTTCATGAATTGGGAGGCAATTTTAATAAATTGAAATAAAATGAATATATTTAATTGACAAGCTACTAACATGAAAATTTGGGAATCCTGAGATTTTACTTGATTATAGTTTTTTTAATTTAAACGGCAGTTGAAAAGGGTTAAGTAATTAACCAAAAGTACTTCTGCAGTTTGAAAGACTGTATAATTGTTAATCACTGTTATATTTTTTATTTTTTCAATATTTATTAATTGACATAATTTTATTTGTATTATATATATAATGTGATTTGTTTTGAAACATATTCAGAGTTGGAAAAAAAAAATTTTCTTGGCTTTTTCTTCTCTATTTAATTTTTGATTATTATTGTTTATTAATAATATGAGCCAGATTGATTGAGATGGATATGTTTAGAGGGTGAGGCTGTAAACTGTGACAAATATATTTATTGATAAATATTTTTCATTAAATACAAATAAGTATCGACAAAAAGGGAGCTATAATAATTAATTTGACATAACATAATTTTCTAGTAGAGAAAAAACATCTAATATGGAAGAATAATCAGACACTATTCACTGCTGCCTTTCTTTGTGAATTCCATCTTGAAATTATAATTGTGGAAATAGAAAAATACTTTTAATATTATTAGTACTAAAAAATATGTAATAGTGTTATATGCTTGTAGTTCAAGTTTAATCAGTATTGTTGAATAGATTTCCAGTAATCCATCTATTACCATACTGCTCTGAAAGGAATAAATTGACATGATCCAGCCTTATTTGAAACTGCAACTCTTATATGAAAAAAAAGATAATTGTGTTTTAAAAACTCATGTTTACTTTATTTAGTTAATGAATTAGAAACTTTGTGGTCACTTTCTGTGATAATTTTATTTATCAACATGACAAGAAAGGAAGAACAAACTGATGCAACCAATTAATTGACTAAATAAGGATTAATATATTGATTTAACCATTAAACATCATACGACCACCACTTCTTATGCTTGTGTACAACTGTTTTAAAACAGGCAAAACTCACTATACATATTGCCACACACAGCAAGCTAGAGTAATCAAGATCTAGGTGCAGTGCTCTCAGATCCAAGGCTCCTCACTGACAAAGGCCACAAGCAAGAAACTAGTCTGGGGATATTGGATGAGTAGGCACTAGATGGGGATATTATGCACAAGCCTTCTGGCATCCATTGATTACTCTAGCTTGCTATGGGTGGCAATACATACAGTGAGTTTTGCCTGTTTTGATTTAACCATCTATCAATCTATTAATCCTTATTATTACTGGCAAATAATTATAAGATCTAAAGGAAAATGCAAGCTTAGGTTTCAGAGAGGAAAACTGTATATATGCATTAATGCTAATTTAATGAAATTTTTATACTTATTTTTATAAATATATTTCAGTTATGATATAATAAAGCAAAAAAACTAATTAAAAACAGACATTATCTAGCATTATGACATAATATCAGCTTATAAATGCTTATTTTTAATTGTTTTTTTTATTTTATTACATCATAGCTAAAATTTATTTACAAAAATGCATGAAGAAATTTCATTAATATTTAAATCGACTGAGAATATTCTAGTTAAAATATGTATAAAGAGAACAAAGAATTTATAAGTTTTTATTGGAAAAAGATTATTTTGATTCCTATTTACAATGAAGAAAATAAAAAACATATTCAGAGATTATATTAAATGTTACAAAGCTGTTTAAAATTAAAAGAAAGTGTTTTAAACTGTACTTTTATTGTTTTGTTT
Organism: Epiperipatus broadwayi; assembly: GCA_028023455.1. Lineage (NCBI taxonomy): Eukaryota > Metazoa > Onychophora > Udeonychophora > Euonychophora > Peripatidae > Epiperipatus > Epiperipatus broadwayi. The sequence continues at coordinate 3,227,763 of JAQFVV010000004.1, forward strand.
AAACATTTGAACTTAAATAAATTTTATTGCTAATCATAGAGATTGAGTTGATATGTAATGATATGGTGATTTGCTTTGGCAATCGCCTGATAATCAAATTTTTTTTTATATGAATCCCTTCAGCTGTAAAATAATCAAACTTAACAATTGGTAAAGCTATTTTATTATATATAAGCTGAACATATTCTGTTAATATATATATATATATTAAAAATGATTGTGTTTAACGTTATATATATATATAATACTTAAATTAATCATTTGAAGAAACTCAATAATTATGCCAATCTACTTTTCTAAAATTCTATTAACAGTTATTTTTTAATAAAGGTGAAAAAATTATATTTTATATGATACTTGGTTTATTTCTATCTTTCAATTGAATTAATAAAGGTTTTTAGAAAAATTCAAATTTAGTTATACTTTTTCATATATATTCAATTGTTGATTATAACATATAACCCTAATGGGTGTATGTAATGTATATGGAAAATTATACATAAAACCTGAATTTTAATTAAAAATATTTAGTAATTTAACTAGATGATACAAACAATATGCCATCACTAAAATTTTCAGATTAGAGTAGATTCAGAAAATACTTTTTCAGGTGTCAGACTGAAGCATTATACTCAAAGAGGCTTCACATTTTTAATCAAATCTCTAAGACAATTTTATAATTTCCAGTGTTTCCAAGATGTATTGATAACGAAATAATTTCATTAAATTTATATTGACTTTTTGTCCTTTATATCAGTGGTTGGCAACCGATGGTCTGCGACATAATTTTAATGGTCCACAAAAAAATTCAGATATTGTTTAAATTTTCTAAGCTCATATAATAAAATTTTTAAATAAAAAATAAATTTTGTTTAACGTTTATTTAATAGTAATATTAGCGATAAAGCCAATGCATATGCACTTTAAAGATAAATTATAAATGAATACTCAATTTTTCCAGACATGAGATATAGTATTTTAGAAAGAATGGAATGAATCCACCCATTCTTTTGACCCAAATGTTTATGTATGGGTAAATATTAAGTGTGTGGAAATAAGCATGAAGATTTTACACGATCACTTTAAGTTACATTTGTTATGTTTGAACAAATGACACTTGCGAAATCTTTACAATTTATGAACCATCATTCTTTAGTTGAAATTAAACATATATAATGAGATATTATTTTATATAGCACTATGTTTTTTATGTAATAGTAATATTAGTGATTAAGCCAATGCACATGCGCTTTAAAGATAAATTATAAATGAATACTCAATTTTTCCAGACACAAGATATAGTATTACATAAAAAACATAGCACTATATAAAATAATATTTCATTATATATGTTTAATTTCAACTAAAGAATGACAGTTAGTAAATTGTAAAGATTTCGCAAGTGTCATTCATTCAAACATAACAAATGTAATTTAAAGTGATCGTGTAACACCTTCACACTCTTATTCCCACACACTTAACATTTGTCCATACATAAACATTTGGGTCAAAAGAATGGTTGGATTCATTCCATTCTTTTTAAAATACTATATCTCATGTCTGGAAAAATTGAGTATTCATTTATAATTTATCTTTAAAGTGCATTGGCTTAATCACTAATATTACATAAAAAACATAGTGCTATACAAAATAATATATCATTATTTAAGGTTTATTATTATATGTAAAATAGAACAAAAACATTATATTGTTAATTGATTTGTTACAAAATACTCCTGTGATTTGTAAAACATTTACCTCAAAAGTGTTTAATTAACCCCTATTCGGTCGGGAGCATAGAAAAAGCAACAAAATAAGAATACTGAATTCTGTACAAATGACTAGGTATCAAATTTAACTACAGCACACCTGTGGTAATTGGGTGAAATAAACCTCAAAAATTTTATTAAGAATTTTGAAAGAAAACACATTTATAAAAATTACTAAAGAATATAATACTATTTGTTATTAATCTTAAATAATTTTTGTAGATACGAATTAGAAAATTACACATATAAAATGTAACTAATACGTATTTATATATTCATTTATTTTTATAAATAAAATGAATATTATATTAATAAAAAACAAAATAAAACAAATTATAAAGCATATAAATAAAAACTTAGTTTTACTTTCATATAAGTCAAAATGAAAACAAATAATTACAAAAAAACGCAAAAATTATATTAATAGAATATTCTAATTTATTTTGTACTTTAAGTTCAATATTACAATCATTTAAGAATTTCTTTATATTTGTATCTAATAAATCTGACTTCATTCACAATGGCTTACTTGTGTAAAAAAAATGTTTTCAACTGTAACATTAAAAGCAAGAATCATTCTCGGCTTGAAATAGAAGTTCCTTTACATGCTGCAGTGACATCATTGGAGTCAAAGAATAGTAAAATAATTTTAACCAAGACTTGCAATTGTCATGCTAATTTTTAATATATATATTACTATTATTTATTATTCTTTATGTGTTAAAATTAAAATTATTAATACATAAATAATATATATATAATACTCAAACTTGTAATAATTTGTACCTTTAAAAATTATGTTAGTAATCCAAAAAAAGGTTGCCAACCACTGCTTTATATCATTGTTAATATCCAATACAACAATAATAAAAGATACATACCAATATGGCAATAAAAAGAGTTGTAGGAATAGACAGTAATTAAAATAAAAATATTTTTTATTCAATGTGATTATTTGTTGAGTATGTATGTATTTAATCATCTGTGATAAAATGGGCAATAATTATAAATAATATTATTTTTGTGTTTTCTGTAATACTTTGTCAAGCATATACTACATGTATGTAATGTTTGTAAATGACTGTCAATAAAATCATATATATTTTTGACAAAGAAATCATTTTTGCAAACATTTGGGAGCCCATTTTTTTTCTGAAGTCTCACAAAACCTCCAGCATGCCTTCAGATAAATATTTTAGAGAATACTTTATGAATTCAATGCTAATGTTATAGTCTCTACAATCAACAGACCTATTACATGTATTTATTAACATAATGACATACTCTGGAAAAATACAGCCAATGATAAGCAAGTTTTATAGTTTTCTTATTTATCCTGGTTCCTAACTTAACTTACTTATATACACGCATAATTATCTATATAATATGTGTGATATTTTTATTTATGGTAGTCTCGCAGCGTCTATAAATATATAAATATATTCTACTGACAATTTAATACAATGTGTAAAATATTATTGCATATCTGAATTATAATTATATGCTACACAGACTTACATGAATAGGCGACCTTCAATTTTAACAGTGAGTAATATAGAAGTACACACAAACATTCTCTTTAATTTTTAGTTATCATAAACATTTAGTAATATTAATTTTGTGAGCCCTTATAATGTCAAAAAAAATTTTTTAAAAGACATTCAATAATAATACTTAAGTCAAAACAATAATAATTTTTGTTATTTGTACTTTTATAAATGAATTTCTTGCATCTTAATTTTTAACCCTGGAAACAAGATTATTTTCTACTGAATTCTAGGAACATAATCGATTTATGAGTGTATACCTTGGAAACCTTATAAATTCAAAATTTTGAAATAAGTTGGGAATCATATTGCAAACCAAAACTTTTTTTTTTTTTTTTTTAGCAAGAGAGAAGTAACAAAAATATGTAACAAATAAAACCATTCAGGTGCATTTAAATAATTTTTATTTCAGCTTTCACAAGTAATAAAAAAATAATAGCCAAGAAAAGATGTTGTATAAACATTTTAGCTAAAAGAATTACGTAGAAAATATAAATCCATATATACAATGTAATGTCAAATAGAAAATTTTCTTTTCGTAAGGTATTTTTAAAACACTTATTTTTTACTATATTTTTAAATTAGTTAATAGACAAATGTAAATTATTTTTGTTTGGTTAGTTATTTATTTGTTATTATTATTTACTAAGGACTGTTTTAAAAAGTTGATTAAAAAAATATTTAGGGTGACTACTTAGACACAAACATAATTAGATATATTAATCTAAAAACGTTCGTGGCGAAGAGCAATGTTTGAAAAAATAAATCAATATATGTATTTTATAAACTTTACAAAACTTCATTTCTAAGCTGAATCTTAATCAATTTAAATAAGACACAGGGAAATATAATGAATAAAAATAATTATAGGATCAAAATAATCTTTGGGGTTTTGATAAAAATAATTGAATGTCAGAAAGAAATATGTTGTGTGCTTAAAAAGTAATGGTATACTAAATAAGTTTACCTTTCGATAACTTATTGGTCTGAGATTTAGACACCTGTGCCAAAGGTAAGCAGAGAATGCAGAACATACAATGAAGTATAAAAGATAGTGTGCTAGTGTTAACAGGATGAGATAAAATGCAAAATTCATGGAACAAGATTACAATACAGGCATCATTCTTTTCACTGATAAAATCAACATGTTGCAATGAAATTGAGCTAGACATGTTCATAAAATTAAGATGAACAATTGTAGTTTAAATAGGATTCCAAAAAAGTGTCATAAAAAATCTAAAAAGAGATCACATGATATAAGATAGATAAAGGAAGTAAAAAATTTGATGAAATAATGTAGAGAAGTTCTGAACGAAAATAAACCTATATTTCACCTCAAAACATTTCCATTTCTCAATAAGATATATATGTGTGTAAATTCGGGTAATTTTGATTTTACATATATATATGAAAACCGTTTCCCCCATGTATTCACTTTGTCAGAAAAACTACAAACATAAAAACAATTGTTTATATTTGCTATTTTAGATTTACAGAAATTGGTTCTCTAACAAATAATACTATTAATAGTAAAATTTAAATCATCACTAAATATAAACAACATTTTATTTCACTTTAGCAAAATATCTTTTTTAAGAACTAAATTCTCAGCTATATAATATTATGAAGAACTGTGATGGCATTATGCTCCAACTTTAAATCACTCTCTTGTGACTAACTTTATTGCTATTTCTTCATTTTTACATTTATTTGATGGTATAAACTGAAATTAAAATATATTAATTTATTAGTTAAAAAAAAATCTGAAGAGATCAGTATTCTATAGCCAAACAAAATTACAGAGTGACCTAAATCTTGTCTATCACATCACTGATTAGTAAGTGTCTGTGCAAGTTCAAATGTAAACATTTTTAATTGTTATTGATGAGTAAACAAAATGGAAGCTGCATTTAGTAACTGTTTGATATATATATAATACAGAGCTTTTGTGATATTTTAATAATTATAAATACAATTTTAAATTTTAGAACAAATCCTAATATCTTTATGAGTAAATCACAATAAATCAAATATAATATTAATAAATTAAGTATTTTGCAATATATGTAAATAATATATATTGCTTTCTTTTCCATGTACTCTCAACATTCTTGTACTTCTAAGGAGAAAAAATTAATTGCAATACCTTGATATAATTCGGAAGTTATTTTATTATTAATATATAATTCATGACAAATATGTGTAAGAAACAAGCAATAAATCATGATCGCATTGACCTTTGACATCAAATAATACTTCTGCAACTTAATATACCCTAATTTGTTAATTGATTATTTATACACATTAAATATGTATACAAAATAAAAATAATGCATGTTAGGTGAAATCTATATATAATATTTGAAATGCATAAAGCTATATTGTTTCAGCCACATGTCCTCTTTAAATAAAAAATAGCCTCAATTTTTGTATCCCATTGGAAAGAAAACCATTTCAATAGACTGCATAAATTAAGGCTATTCTTTATACAAATATTCTGGCAAAAATTGAACAATATGACCAGAGATTGCTAAAAGAAGCTATAGAGATTTTTAAAAGGCCCAAGAGCATAAATGAAAGGTGTGAATTAAAAAAGATTATCAACATTTGGAAAAAGCTATTGGAAGACAAAATAAAATTTAAAACTTCTCAACCTATAGAATTTAAGTATGAGGAGAAACAAAAAGATAAAAACAATTTTAAATCTCACACGCAAATCTCATATGCATTCTTATGATTTGAGAAAGAATGCTTTGAGGAAGGTACTTGTTATTGTACCAAAACATCAGCTATTTCACTATTTTGCCACATGGAACATCCTGAAAATAATAATATGAAATCATATATATATATATATATATTATTATGTATCCCAGTTAATGCTTCTCCTATTAATAATCGAAACTGTAAGAGTAAAGTTTTGGTGTAAAAAATAGTATTGTTAAGTGTATAAGAAAGTTGGATATGGTATCATATGTATTCATAAAGATCTGAATTATTTATTAGTAAAGATAATAGATATCTTTATTGATTGCATTTTAATACACATTGCAATATTTTTTAAGATAGCAGAAGAAAAGGTGTTTTTTTTTTTTTTTTTTATATTGTTATTGTCTTTTTTGTTTGTTTCCTACTTCCGTGGTGGATATTTTATTTATGATTGTTAAATTGTTAATGATAATAATATATATAAAGTAGATAAAGGAATTATATGAAAATTTCTTTCTAAGAATGTTAATTAAAAAGTAAATTAATTTAGTTGTCAATAAAAGATTTGTGATTTACAAATATGTATTTATTTTTTTATTTTTAACTGTTTATATGTCTTATAATTATCTATTTTATTTTTCAAAATGATTGTAAAATGTCAAAAAAAGTTTTAAAAAATAGACAGACACATGAAGTAACAATACAATATGAATATGCATTTCTGGATAGGATATAAAGCTAACAATACCGTAGAGATCAATGCAGCACAATGAGAAAGGAGATAACTCTATTTGAAATAAAGATGGATAAGAAAATGTGTGAATGAAGACTGCCAACTAGCTAAGTTTTTAATTCCTCTTGGCCTACATCTCTAACTTCCACTAAAAAAAGAAAATCATTAACATGCATGCATGCACCTGAAAGGAGAAAATACAACCAGGTATCCCTGCCAGTAAAAAGGAAGGAAATTGTAATGGAAGAAGCATTTCAAATAATTCTGATTACTTTCATCAGTTTCTCAGCAAGACATGCATAACAGTGTGCCACTACTTTTTTATATCTGAATGATTGTATGCTGAGAATTAAAAATATTGGAAAATCTATAATTGTTATCATATGAGGGCGCCATTAGGAAAAGAACCTAGAACCACAAAATTAAAAAAATCTTATATTCGCAGTTGATAATTTGTATACATATGACAGATCAAGCAAAATTCCTCTTCACAATCCCATTTCAATATGGATGGATTTAATATAATAATAGGTTTTACTGTTTAAAGAACAAACATACAAAAAAAAAAAATACTTTCATAACCTTTAACCAATGATACATTTTATTATAGTTTATTTTTTTTTTATTCAAGACCATTAACAAAACAAATCACTAATAACCCTTCTCTACCTTCCTTTCCTCTTTTTTTTTTACTTTTGACATAACTTAATAACATTATAAGTGATAATCAATATTATTCTTTATATCCTAATTCATATGAGACCCCATATATATTTTGTAAGGTAAAAACGCATAAGGAAGATAACCCTTTCAGATTATTGGTTAATTTTAGCAATTTCATTTTACATAAATTTTGTAAATATTTAAACAAATGGATAGCTGATATAATTGGTTATGGACAATATTGTATAAAAATACAGAGGCTATTATTGATAAATTAAATATGATGAATATAAATAGAAACCACAGTATCTTTGTGATGGACATAAAATCAATGTACCCTAGTATCCCTAGAATTAAAAGTATTAGTATCATCATAAAGGCTTTATCTCTATATATCAATGATGATAGCATAAGTAGTATTATAAATGAAGCATTAAAACTAATAAATAATAGTTTATATTTTAAATATAATAACAAATATTGGAGTATAAATAAGGGATGGGTAATGGGATGTGCGATTAGTGGGCTTATGGCATCTATGTTCATTAATGACATGGAAATCAATATTATAAAAGGCAGTATAATAAAGAAGTACTACATTATTTTAGATATGTAGATGATAGTTTGATAATTGGTAATAAGAGGGCAATATATAAATTATATAAACAATTTAATAATATTGTTGATAATATTAGGTTTACTATGAAAGAAATTGATAATGAAATAAGGTATTTAGATAATGAAATTATTTTAAATCAAAATAATGATGTTATAATTAAGCATTTTATTAAAGATTATAAATTAAGGAAAATTATATCAATTGATTCAAAACAACCATGGATACAAAAGATGAGTGTAATAAAGAATTTTAAATATAAGAACGATAGATTTAATACAGATAAAAATATTGCTATGTTACAGAAGGATAAATTTAAACAAACATATATGGAATGTGGATATGCAGCGCATAGTATTGACAATATATTTTCATGATATGGGGTAAATAGCATGAATAATAATAAATGTAGGACTAATAAACAAAAGAAGTGGATAAAAATTTCATATTTGCCTAGTGTATATAATATATTAAATAAAAAAAAGTAAAAATTATATAGATAAAAACATTAATGTGTGATGGGCTAATAGCAAAAATTTAGATAAATTGATAACTAATTGTAGGATGAAAGATGATATAAAATGTAAGAGAGAAATGGTTTATAAAATTAGATGTAATTTTTGTAATATGGTTTACTATGGCCAGATGTCAAAGCAATTTAGGAGAAAGAGCTAAAGAACACAATGATGCTATTGCTAGGAAAGATGATAGATCTGCATTATATGTTTATTATTTGGAGTATGGACATAAAATAAATTGTATTGATAATATAAGTGTTCTTGATTATATTAAAAAATGTTAATAGACATAAAATATATGAAACAAACTATATCATGTATAATAAAAACAACTGTATGAATATATACAAAACATCCATTAAGTTGAATAATAAGTGGTTAATAGATAAAGAATGGATAATTAATTAATTAACATATGTATCAATTCAATATATATAACAGAGTAATTTTGTAGTAGGATTGAGAAAGAAAAAAAATCACATAATAGATCATGTCAGATATCCATTTGTCTATCTGTCTTCTCTTATGTATTGATATAGATGTCACTGTATGTGCTTTGAAAATGGCAAAAAACATAATTTGCCAAAAAAGGCTTTATATGATAATTTTATAATTTGTAATCTTTGTTGCTTGTATATATGTATTTTTAAACATATTTGACTATTGTATACTTGAAGTGCAACATAAAAAAAGAATTGTTTTTAATTCTGATTCTTTTTCTGTATAATAATTTTAATGATTGTAAAATAATTAAATGTATTTCAAGTTATCAATTATATATTATTTAAGTATTTGATTATTCTGTTATCATGTAATTTCATTTCTACTTTCTTAAAATACTAAGCTTTCAAAATAAATTAAAAGAAATATCATATGTTCCATGTTTAGCTTAAATAATAATCAGCATGCTTTTGTTAAGAAGTTCAAGTATTACCACTAACATTTTGTTCCAAGTGCATTTTATCCTGAATTTGAACCCTGAGATCAAGATATCTAAATTTGTAAAAGAATCTATATTTAATATAAATATGTCTTTAAAACCTGAGATTAAGATATTTTAAATTTGTATAAGAATTCATAAGATGTGATATTTTAAACTTGCAAAAGAACTTCTATATAAGGTAAGATATTCAAGATTGAAAAGAACCTACATTTGAGATCAAGATAGGTTAAAAATAAGATAAAATATTTTGAATTATAAAAAAACCTTATATTTTAATAATTATTTTTAACCATGGTATTGTCTACAAGAGGATTCATACTCTGGCGTTCCTGTGCATATAACATCAGATCAATCACTGGCCTGTAACCTTATTATTTGAGTTACAACATATATAGATACACTGACAAAATAATAAAGATTAATAAACAAATATAGATAGTATAGCATAATTTAAAAAAATATTTTTTATCACTTCTTTACTTTAAATATAGATAGTTTCATATCTGAAAAAAATATCTAATTGGCTCTGTAATTAAATGGAGTCTCGTCGCTTATCCAAATTATCCTATTTTTATTCATGTGAAATAGTACACATTTTATTTACAAATGTCCTACTTTTTAATTTAGCATTAATAAATATACAAATGAGCTTTAAAAATTAATTATAAGTTGAACTATTTATATCATCTAAAATTAATTGTTAAATGTTTTAAGAAAAATGTAAACTTTATTCATACATTCAACTATTAATAATGTGGATTAATAACATGGATTAGTATATATCTCAACACTTAATTAGATTTTCACTTCAAATTCAATATTTATGAATCTAAAAATCCCTGGTAGATTTCTTGTAACCTGTGCTATTACTAACAGTTGAATGTATTTAAAGTTTAAATAAAGATAATTGTAGATGATGGAAATAATACAATATATAATTACAAGTAAAATGCCAGCACAACAAACTTTCAGACAAACAAAATATTCTTAAAAGTTCCTGAAATAAAGAGTAATATATCCCTTCTAGCTTTGCTATTGCATGATTCCCCAATCATATAACTATTTATTTCAATCCTATTAATAATAACGTGAACACATTGTTTTAACCCAATAAATAAATAAAATGTTCTCTTAAAATAAGATTTCTTTTTTCCGGTGAAATATTTTTAAAAAATTGAAAGCAATTTTTATATTAACAATGTTTATTATGATTATATATTTAGCTATTGTTTTATAAATATAGGGGATTTGAACTCAGACTTTTAAGCACCCATTATCTATTCACACTATCTCATACCACTGATATACATGACCACACACATATAGAAAAGATAAATAATCACCAATAAACGTATTTCGTGCTGAGCTAGCACTCATCAGTTGGTCCAAATTATCGTCTCCCACATATATATATAATCAGTGCTCAGTTTTATAAAAAGTATTTCAACTTGCACAGTTCAATCTCAAATTGTTTGCTTGCTATTATGATATGATTATTATTAGATTTAATCAAATGAATAATGTAAAGTTTTAGATTATATAATGAAAATAAAAAATTATATACTTATTTTTGATATTTTAATAAACAACAGTTGAATAAATGAGTAGATAATAGACTATTGAATAACTTTTCCACTTTAATATGTACCTATCTGTAATTCAAACTTCTTCATTAAAAAATAATAAATTCTATAACTTAAGCTGTACAAGATATTTGATAATTGCTATGAGGTAAATTCATAATGATTTTCATTTTCTCACATCAGTAAAAAATCGTAATATTAAATTATTTCTTAAGGATATTATATGATTTTCATAATTAATCAATAAATATAAAATCATTTTAAAATCAAATTAAATGAAACTAAATTCTTCCCATTTTAAATTAAATAAATAAAACTGATTAACTTAATATATAGTAGACTTGACTATATATTGAGTTACAAATAAGAAAAAAAAAGATAATATTGAATTACAAAGATGATTAATTAAAACACCCATTAATTTATATCAGATTATTCATCCCACTTTTATATATTTTTTTTTTGTTTGATTAGAGGGACTTTTTATCATGTGTTGTAATTCAAATGCCTTTAAAAACAGAATTTTGCTTTTCTTAGCAAACTAATGTCAGATGCAATCCAACTAAAATGTAGTCCAATAATCTATACCATTTACATAGATAAATCAGTCAACATTTAAATGATATCACTATCAATAATAATCAACAATCTCAATCTGTTGTCAAGACAACCTTGACAATAAATAAACCTTGTAAATATAATCTCTTCTGAAATAGACTAACAAATAGTCAATTACATCATTCAAATTCGAAATATAACTTTCAAACTGCATTCCAATTATGTATTAATTAAATAATAGAGAAATAATGTTCAAATCTCATAGGGTTATAAATGTAAATACATGAAAGCAGTCAACACTTAAACAATACGAATATAATAATCAACAATCTCACTCAGTTGTCAAGGCAACCTCCTTTTAACAATAAAGGTGGTAATCTACTTTTATCTATGGTCTAATAAGTTTATATAAACACTAAAGATTGCAACTTGACTACAACAAATGAAATTATTAGTTAAAAGAAGTTTAAATAACCCTCATTAAAATGATAAATATAATCTATTCTGAAAGCAGACTAGCAAATAAATATTCAATTATATTTTTTTAAATTGCAATTATAACTTTCAAAGTGCACTCCAACTTTGTATTAATTAAATAATAAAGCTAATGATATTCAAGGTTAGACAGATTTATAAATGTAAATACATGAAAGTAGTCAACACTTAAATAATACCACTATCAATAAAAATCAATAATAAAATTATCTATGCCTTGAAATTATTTATGCATTTATTAATGAAATATATTTTATTCTTTTTTATGCATCTTCTGAGTCAAACAGCGAATACACAAAAGTGTATCGAGATTTATCACTCATGAGGACCAAAAGTGGTAGAATTAAATTGTGATCTAGGAAAAATTAGTAATTATTAAGTCATTCCACTCTTACACTTAACCATTTAGAAGTATATTAATTACATGCATATATATATAATTCCATAAACATATGTAAAAGTGAAGCTGTCTTAAATAGCCAGTGGTAGAACATAGACCTCTGTAGCATCCCTCCAAAAAATAGTGAAGAACAAAGCATTAGACTGATCAATTATTGTTTAATTAAAATATTTAGCAATTATTTTGTTGATTTTATCTTTATGTAAATAATCAAATACCCATTTACCAATCAATAATTGGATAATTAGTTAAAATAAATAAATAAAATCATACAATTATTTGCAAATACACAGTTACTTAAAATTAAAAAAAGTTCAAATCAAATTTGAATGAAGACATTGGCATGAGTGATGTATACACTGACCACAGCAGCAAGTCTTTTCGTTATACACACACATATGTATATAGCTATAAAAAATATATGCGTCAAATAACTGATTAAAATTTTCCATACACAGTTAAATAATTACTAAATTATCAGAGATAATTTAATTATAAAGAGTATTCTATTCCTTATATAAATTTATCTTTTTGCATTAAAATAGTCCCTTGTGAAAAGTTTGAAATGAAAACCCAGATCTTTTAACGTTATTTGAGTGAAGCCTTGCACTAATCTTGCTGGATAAACTAACATTCCTTGGAGACATTGCTGGAGTTTCTAGAAGTTGTTGAAATTTAAATTAGTGTTAAATCATTTTCTTTGAATTTCAATAAGAAGAAAAATCACTATTATATTTTTCTTCCTTTTCAATATTAAAAAGCAAGTATGTTTATGGGAATGATCGAAATGGAAGTTTAGTAATTAGTAATTATTTTAATTACTTTATACGCAACCATTTACGCTAACTATTTTTCCGTCAGTGATTTCTAAATAATTAAATTACTTTATACAGTACTTTAAAAAATGAATAAGTTTATATACAGGTGTACGTGTTTGCATATATGCATATGTATAATCTCTATCTAAAATCAATTTTAGCTATCAATATGCTACATGGGTGCTATGATTAAACCATCTATACATTTAATTATAACTGATATCTTTTTATCGTAATTTAATTAAGTATTTTGTGTTTAAAATAGCATTATAAATTTTAATGACTTCTCAAATTTAAATCTCTATTTATAAAGTTAATGATTATTCCAAAAGATGTAGTGTTTAACATATTTACTTGCTATGCCCATAACATGGGGTTCAAATCTTTTTTTTTTTTTTAAATCTCAAGCAGGCTTATAATTGTTTTCTCAAATGGAGATATATTTATGCATGGCTAGTCGATCGTTCTAATCTTGTCCTTGTATCATTAAAATATGTGTAATATTCAAAAAATGTATATCTTCCATATGATATATATATATCATTATTGCTCAGGAATTCATATGAGGTTTGAATATCAGAATCAATCCTGGGGCTTCTCGATGCTAAGTGGGATGGTCTTGCAACTGCACAGGGTTATATATATATATAATAATAACCATATTATACATAAATTTTTTATAAAGTACTAAAAGAGTTATTAAAGTTAATCAATATCTCAGAATTATTTTTTAATGCTTAAAAATAATATATTCAGCAATAGTATTTTTTATTATCATGCTAAAAAATTATTTGTACTTACGATTGTGTCATTGCATATTTTTTAAGTAAGTGATGAAAATTTTAAATTTGTCTGTTTATGTTTGTGCTTACTGTTACAGATGCATTTTTAAATACAGACTTTTTTACCACTTCTGCGCAAACAAATTAAAATGCTTTATCAATGAAATAGACACATTTTAAACAGTGTCAGTTTATGGAAAAGAATTTAAGTAGATACGTAAGTAAATAGGTGGATGGACAGATAAATGAATATATAGAGGATTAGATAGATAAATTAAGTAGCTGGATATAGAGTCACAGATAAGTAAATGGACAGAAACTTATGACAGATAAGTAAATGGACAGAAACTTATGACGTTTGGGTACCAAAAGTGAAAGAGCCAATCTCAAATCATCAGTTTATTATCGACTTGAACACATAGGATAAAAGGGCAGACAAAATTATTCAACCAAAGAAGAATGCTGCCCAATTTTAATATTATTTTAAATTGTAGCTTCGATAGTCTCCAGACATGATGGTTAGTGCATATGCCTAATATGTTCTTAATTTCAAATTCAAACATGATGAAGTGAACTTTCAAAATTTCCATTTTCAAAAAGGTTCAAGATTTTTTTAGAAAGTCCATAGCCAACACAGAAGCAAATTATCTAGTATTGGTCAGTAAATTGATATCTAACTATTATTAGCTGGAGATAAAATGTCGAAATTATCCTTTAGTTGTGTAAATAAGGATTAATGGACTTACTAAAAAACAAAATACAGATCTGTTACATACTGGATTCTTTTTTTTTTTTTCCATATGTCATAGCATCTGCCGGGACGCGAACCCACACCCGTCTGCAACCAACTACTTGCTTGCATGGCGGCTGCGATACCTCTCGGCTAACAACGCAAGACTACATACTGGATTCTTTACGCATTAATGTTGAAAAAAAAAATCGTAAAAGTGCAGAGTCCTAATTTATTTCAATCGTTAATCTCTATTTAAAACCCCGGCAACTAAATCAGTGACCAGATATTTTATTTAAATAAGTACTAAAAATAATTAAGCAAATAATAATAATATGGAAAGGTTAGATTAATGAATAAAATTTAAAAAGTTGTCTAAACATTTTATATAAGACCCCCCTCCCTCAAATCAAAAAGGCCACAAAATTTTTTGCTCATTTATTGAATTAAAAACAAGCATATGTTAGCAATTAGTAAATGATAATAAGAGGTCAAGTTGGTTCCAAATTAAAACTCGTTCAACTTGTCACAGTATTTTATAAAACAGCCGGGATTAATCCTAATTACTTTTAAAAAAAAAAAGAAAGAACATATTACGATAAAAAACTTTCAATGTCAGAACAAAGTATTGAAAACATATATATTTGTTAATAATTAATCTTTTTAACAAAAGTGTTACGAAGCATGTGTATATGTCGGAAAGTGTCTACTCATACGCATATCGCATATTCCAGTATCTGTATGGATGTATATAGATAATATACTGTATTTTAAACTTAGTTCTAATATATATAATATTGGCAATCACCTATTTGCTGTATTAATTAGGTTAGGAATGTCCATAGTTTTGCGTTCAACAATGCATGAATTGAATAAACATTACTAATATGGCGGTAATATTAAACGAGTTTGCTATTGCCTGAAAGGAGACCATTTAATTTCTATTTGAGGGCTTAAAGAAACAGAGCATGGCAAATTCATAATGTCCATTCTATATATTTTTCTATTTGTGGTTGTTAGTATTATGTGATTATTTATATTACAAATGAATATGAATTTCCTAGTCACCAACAAGTACCGATCAGCATGGTGAGTTTATACTTTTTACATCTGAGTTTAAGATCCAGAAATACCACCGTATTTTTTCTAAGTAGCCTGATACTTCTTAACTGAAAATCATGAATTTCCTTGATGGCAAAATGGAATATATATGTAAATTATTTGTTTTTGTAAATAGATATTTACTATCATAACAGATAAAATGAAGGATAGCAGCTAAAGACAGAGAGCTCAGCAATCACTGATTACAAACCCAAGCTGCCATTTGATGAAAGTTACTTACAACTGTAGACCAAATGAAAGATTTCATGATCAATGGAGATTTTATGAACTGAACAAAGAACTGTCTATATTAAATTGGGCATGTTGTGAAGTTAGAAGAAAGTATGAAGAGAGAGAATTGATTTGCAGAGAGCATATATGTTACTACAACAAAATATCAAGATTATTTACTTCATATTAATGGATGGTGGTAAAAGCAATTATTTCAGGTTCATGGACTAACAACGTCACATTTTGTTAAGAGATAGAGGATTTTTAAATGGATGTGCAAAAGTGTATTTGATAAGACCAAACAATATAAACTCTAACACATAAATTGATAGAAAATTGAAAAATGAGAAGTGAGTAAAAGTTTGATGATGACAATGAAAATCAAAGAAGACCCAGACTTGTGGAAATTCACAAAAAAGTGTACATTATGAATTTGATCTTTGAAAATAAATGCTAAAAGCACATGAACCAAACAAATGAAGATATAGTAGAATTGGATCATATTTTGATTAATAAAAAATATAAATTTCAATATTTTTTTTAATAGAATAAACATAGTAAGTAATCACTAATTAGTGAGATTAAGATAGTATCACTCCAAATCTACACAGATGAAAACGTTTTAAGGATGACAATATTAACAGTTGATGTTCTTAACCTTCAGAAACATTGCAATAAATTTAAATTAGAATTTGAAAATCATTATAAAATATTAGTAGACTTTCAAAATGTTTCATACTTGTTTGAAATCAATAACAAATAACTAATATTCTATTAAGAATTTCAAGAAAGATAACTGGTTCAAAAACTGTAATCTACTAGTAAACTTTCTGCTAAGACAAGACAGTAGACGCTAAACTTTCTATGCAGTAATACCATTCAGTGCAAGCCAGAGTAATCAATGGATGCAAGAAAGTTTGTGCAACCACTGATTATTCCAGCTTGCACTGAGTGGCACTACTGTATGGAGAGTTTAACCTCTGTGTAAACAGCTTGGGTAAGCATAAAGAATGGTGATCAGGTGATGTTTAGTGGTTTAAGACAATGCAATGTACAAAGAAAAGGAGTATGTTTTTAAATGACTTATTAAAAATAAAACATCACATGATCACCATTTCATATGGCTGACACCGAGTGTCACTACTGTATGGAGAGTTTTGTCTATTAAAAATAACTGATTATCTAGAGTTTTGTAAAATGATGTAAAAAGTTAATAATGACATATGAAAATATAATTGTGAATTCCTAAGAAAAGTTAACATCATATTCGATCATTATCAGTGCAGTGGAAGTTTAAATCAGTTTCTCATATTGCTAGTCTCTCTTATTCACAACATAAACAGAAAAATTAGTTATTTCATCCAGCCATATTACATGTGATCTCTTGATAAGCCATTTACAACTTATTGAGATCTAATATAAATTTTCAACTAATCAAATTATTACCTATTTATTTTCTCATATATATATATATTACCTATTTATTTTCTCATATATATATATATTGATCTCTTCTTATTTTTCATAATATACATCTCTTCAGAATTTTGTTTAAATAGTAAGAAATCTCAGATCCATAAAAAATGAATAGGTAAAACACATATTTTAAAAACGTTTTATGTGTAAACATGGACATATTTCTTTTTAATAATAAATTATTTTTAAAGTTCTCCATGAAAGTTTAATTCTGTGATTAATTTTATGTATTATATTTCCATCTGTATAAATTATCTAATCAAGATATTTGCTAGTGTTGCATAATTAAATTTATGATTGTCAATCGTTATTACCTTCTAAGGAAATCCACTGAACATAACTTTGATCTTTTTAATATTTATTTTTTATTCATACTTTTTATATCAACTTACATCTCTTACAAGATTCACTAATGGTCTAAAGCATTACTTGTAAACATCATCTGAAAAATCTAGATGACATAATTAATATCCATTTATTTTTACTCTTTTAGCTTATCATTTTAATTCACAAATTAATTTTTAACCTCATCTTGCACTTTTTTAAATGTTAATTATCTTAGTATCACAGTGTAATCTAATCATTAATATTGAATTTTGATTTTCTTATAAATATGACATTATCTTGGATTTACATTGATGATTCAATACTTTAAACATTAAATTAATAGGAAGTACAACAAAACTCTGTGAACTACATATGAACTAACTATCAATAAATGTAAAATGTAAAATAAGTCCACCTACACTTTAGCTTTGCTCATATATAATCATAACCTCTACTGCAGGGATCCTCAACCCTATGACCATGGGCACTATGGTGCCCGCAGACCATTCTGAACACGATAAAAAATTATTTATCTGATACAAATAAATTTAATTTTTAAAATTTCTTATAAATTATTGCATTATATTGTAATCAAATTGTAGGGCATACTATACTTTTACAGCGTAAAAATATAAATGTTAATTATATATTAAAATTTTATTTTTGAAATAAAAATGTTTTTGTACATTATGTGTATTATTAACAATATCCAACTATAAATTTACATTGAAAAAATAAATAGTGCCCACCACCTGGTTGAAAAAATAAATGGTGCCTGCCACCTGGCTGGTATTATAAAATGTGCTCTTAAGTGCAAAAAGGTTGGGGACCCCTGCTCTACTGCCATACTTGTACACAGAGTGTGATTTATATGTAGTTTTTAAGACAACTATACACTATCCTTAAATCATTATTACAGTATAATAGATTCAAACTTATTGTCTCCAAGTCTGTGAAATAGGTAAGAAATACAAACAATGCATTAAGAGCAAATCTTTATTAATGCAGACAAATTCGGAAGTACTGGTTATGCTTTCAACTGAATTCCATCATAGATGTAGCACTGAATGTAACATTTATGTTGGGGGGGGGGGTATTAAGTAGTCTAAAACAAGCAAAATAATTAGCATATTATTTGCATTGTAAATTAAATGGTTAGAGTGAGCCATTTCTTGGAGACGGGAATACAGGATTCTTTTCAATTGATGTCATTATCCCCAGAGATGTGCCAAACCTCCTTCACTTTATACTTGGGATTATTGTACTCAGTGCAGGAATGCTGGATGAGGTAGGCTCGAACGTGTGACCAAATTTAGACAAATAGTTAAAGAAGATGGATTTTGTATCAGTGTGATGAGTTTTAGCTCAGTTGTAAAAATATTTATGCTGAGCTAAGTGGATGGGTCCATTGGCTTGGGGCTCACCATAATAAACAAAATGGTAGGAAGTATTTTGACATAGAGAAAAAGGCTGAGCCTCATATTTAATTAGCTCTAAATATTAAATCATTCATCAGTTAAAAAGTTATATTCAAACATCATAGAAATATTATACAATGAAAAACATTTTCATAATCTACAAATTCAAAGCATGTTAGCAAGTCATATTCATTGGATATTTCTATAACTTATCTGACAATTTATATATGATCCACTATATTAAATCAATTTTAAATTCAGTTTGTTTTTTTCAGTTGCTTAGGATCCAAAGTTTATGTAGATGAGTTGTAATTATTTTTGTAAAGAGTTTGTATAAAACTGATATGACTATAATATTTAATATCTTCTTTATCACCTCTTTTAAATATCAATTTTATTATTACATTCCAGAAACCATGTGGTATATTTTTTCATCCAAGTATTTGGTATATAGTTTTGTCAACAATTGTCTTATTTCACTACCTGTTTCTTTGAAAATATTGCTTACAATCCTATTATTTCATGGGGCTTTCCCTTTTTATATAGATTTCATATCTTTCACTTCATTTAAAATGCTGGAAAATTATGATGATGTAATACCTATAGGCCATATTTTGTTTTCTTTATGAAACTTTACCACATATTTTTTATGAGATCTTTCCTTTTTAGTAATAAATTTAACTTACTTTCTAGTTGAAGAAACAACTTTTCTTTCAATATCAACATGCATTTTTTTCTATCATTATTAATTCTTGTATTCATACCATTTTACAAAAATATTAGATATTCAGTTGTATTTATATTTAGCATTATTTCCATCATCTAATGTTAAGTACTGATTGTCTTCCGAATAATTTTCCAATCACATTCAACTGTTAGTAATAGCATACAGGTTAGTATATGAACAATGTTTCAAGTAGTATTCCTTTATTCTCTTCTTCAGGTGCTGATGGCCTAACCATTGACAGTACTAGCCTAGAAATCTAACATGGACTCTTAGATCCTTAATGTTAAATTTTAAAGTACTGCTCTAACCAACTGAACCATTCTGCCAAAGGCAACAATCACTAAAAATTTCATATATATTATGTATGATGTTCTCCCTGATTTCTCCATGTTTTTCTAAGAACAAAGTTGAATTAGTAGTTTCCATACATTATGTATAGTCACATTAGGTTATAATAAATGTTGATGTACTTAAACTTGTTTGGGATTACCTTAAATCAGAAAAGCTCTGAACCTGGTAACTTCTAGAATACTGAAAAAATGTTAGGACCTAAAGTTAAACTATGGTTGGTAAAGACATTCAGTAAAATTAGCCATACAGAATCTATTCCAAAAATTTGGCATAAAAACAAATAAATCCAACAATGATCCGCAAAAATATTGTCGAATATCGTTATTTTGTTTTTTCCATGCTACAAACTTTTTAAAAAATATTAATAATTTTGGCAGTAATTGATAGCATGCATTTACATTGTTGAGAGGGTCCAGTCCCAAAGGAAAGTTGTTGTAAATGAGTTTTATGTTTAACATGTTATATTAAATAAGACTGAAAATAAAGTAAAAAGTGGTTTTACATTTAGTGATCTAATATCATCTTACAATTCTGTTTGGATAAATGATGTTCAAACTTTAAATTAAACATAGCTCAATGTATATGTGAACAAAGGAAGTAAATCACACTTTCCCAAACTATGACTTAAATGCACTCTAAATGTTGAACAAAGGATCAAGAATAGAATAAATCCAACTACTCTTGGTTGCTCTGTTGTTTATAAACATACCTTTGTCAACATTGTTGATAATTCGTAATGAAATTAATTGATCAACCAGATGAAATATGGCACTTACGAGTTATTAAACTCATAATAATGCAATGCTGGAGACAGCATCTTACTTTTCACACCTTGATTGTAAGAATAGGTGCATTCATTATATTCTTGATTCTTTACTCAACATTTACAGTGCTTTTAAGTCATAACTCAGGGAAGGATGATCTACTTCCTTTGTTCACATAAACATTGAGCTATGTTTAATTTAATGTTTACATATTAAATCTTAATTATTAAAGTCAAGATGTTAAAACAGAGATGCTGTCATCAACCTTGAATAATTAATTAAGTTTAATAACTCTTAAGTGTCATATTCCATCTGATTGACAAATTAATTTTACTCTGAATTACTGACAATGTTGACAGAGGTGTGCTAACCAAATATAAGTGGATTCCTATTACATTCTTGATCCTTTGTTCAACATTTAGAGTGCTTTTAAGTCATAGTTTAGGAGGAGGGTGATTTACTTCATTTGTTTACATAAATGATCTTCTTAAATAAAGGACAAATATTAATTTACCTAAAAAAATGTTCTCCAATATATAAATTCAAATAAAACTTAATAGCAATCATAGCAAATAAAAAACAACAACTTTATAGCTCATTCTTCCACAAGTTGAAGTTTTCTCGCCTACATATAAGAGATTGTCCTGAAATATAATGCAGAAAATTCATTTCTGTTCTCATGTATAGTATTACTGTCTTCTATATAAAAAAAATTCTTGAAATAAAAAAGACTCGATAAGAAAATAAAAAGAATGGAATTTTTTTCAAAGACTGAATTCTTATTTTTAATCCAAGTAAGATAGTATGCTCAACTTTTTTTTAAAACACAAGAAATCATCTTTTAATCTGAAATAACATTTTTGGATTGATAGACAGAAACATAATTATGAAGCCCAACTGAAAAAAAACAAATAAACAGTGCCTGACAAAATTTTTTCTCCTAGTGCCTTGTAGGATAGAATGTTGGTTCATCAAAGCCTAGATACAGTTTCTGAGACAAATTGTTATTTTATCTCACTTTTCTCCACATTCATTCTCTTACGTTATTATAAAACCAGTCACCATGAGCCTCCCTATACTAATTGTTATGCTGGGATTGTGTGTTTGTGCAACTACCATAAATATAGGCTTTCTGATTCCAATTTCCTTTACTTTTCTCTCTCTCTCTCTCTTTAATTCACGTTTCTAAAAATTAAAAAGAAAATAATATGGACTGACTTAGCAGATTGGCAATCCTCAGTTGTGATCTTTGCTCAAGGCAGGACAAGCATTAATGAGTTGTATTGGAGTTGGCTTAGAGTAAGGCAGGATATTTAACTGATAAAGAAAGATCCCCCTAACTATCCTGGAAATGGAAAGGCTTAGAAAAAGCAATCTAAAAATTTTAAGACTAACAAAATATGGTTAGGTTGGTATGCTTGGAGAATAACCCATTGCAGTGATTTAAATAAAAGTTACACTATTAGTGATAAAGCATGAAACAGTGATATTATAAATGGTAACATCAACCTAGTTTTTTTCTAAATATAGATACAAAGAATGTGAAAACTTTACTTAATATAAACTTTTCAAAATTAGACTGGAGAATTCCACTGGTGACTATCATATTCAAGTCAATTCATTTGCATGGATTTCCTTTTTTTTTCCCATAAAAAAGTTGTCTCACAAAAACTGTATAAAAAGCTGGTCAACAAAATATTGGTAATACAAAACTTGTCTCAAATCAATTTTTTTTTGGTTGTTCAACTCTGAATCTACAGTGAAAAAATTATGGTACAAAGAGAAATGGTGAGGTTTGAAATGTCTTTTTTTTTCTGATTCAAAAATAAACCCAGATGACTTTGATTTTTCTGACACAATCCAGGCAATTCATACTCACTGTACACATTTGCTTTATTAGTGAAATTTTAACAACTATGAATCTATGAAGATATTGACAAACAAATTATAAATTTAGAGACTTTCAAATCTGTCTATAATATTAGAAATGGAAGACATAATAGGGCCTTTAATGATTCTATCTCCTTATTAGAATGTCCACAAATTCCATTATAATATATCTTAAGTAGTTATACTGTTGTAAAACTAGACAATAAATAAATCCTTACACTAAATAAATTAAAGAGAAAGTGGGAAATGGATGTCATACTTGGATATTATAGTGAGTGCCAAAATATATAGATTGAATGTTGTTGATGGTGATTATTGCCCATGAATATATAAAAATCTTTTTAAATCTCAAATAAATTTTACAGACCCCATAACCCTCAAAAGGAAATATCTCCTTGAGTTTTTATCTAATTATTTAATTGGCAATTAAATATTGTTGTACTTTAACACTTACCTGATTTGTTAATTATTTCCATTTATAAATGAGTGAATAGCTTAAATGCATGTATATTAGGGTTTTATATATATATATTATTGCTGAAGAAAATATTTTCTGAAAATCTTTTTTCACAACAGCATTCCAAAGAAGTATATATAATTATATGTCTATCCAAAAGCTTATGACTATGATTTGACATTTGTCTTAATATTCAAGAATCAGGTAATACTTAAGAATGTTAATATTTAAAGAATCATTTTAATTAATTTGTAAATAATGCCTATTTTTTTGTTATATTAATGTCAATACAATTTTTTAGATAAAAGATTATATAAGATGGGCAATTTAATGATAATTAAATTGAATGATAATTACTCTCTTCATCAAATCTTTCTAACTAAACCAATTGACAGTAATATAATTTGAAATGTTAACCTGTGAGTTATTTAAAGTAAATCTTTCTTCCATCTTTTATGCTGAATTTTGTGTTTATATAAAATAAAATATATTTAATCCATAATGTGGTAAATCTATAGAAAAATATACATTTACTTTCTTCTCATTTGAAAAATACAATTACTTACAAATGTAAATCAATAATAATTTGTGGTAAAAATATATTTTTCCATAATTATCTATGAAGCATATGATTGGCTCTAGAATACAAATAACATTTTAGGTATACTCATTTGCAGTACTGATAAAATCTATTTAATGAACAATCAAGTCAAATGTTACTAAGATAATCCAGAACTAGATTTCTAAAAAATCATTTAAATTAATTTATAAATAATGCCCAATTTATTGTTATATTAATGTCAATACATTTTTTCAATAAAGGATGATCTGAGATGGGTATTCATTTAAATAATTCTTTGGAAATCTAGCATATGAATTATCTTAGTAATGTATTTAGACTTGTTTGTTTCTTAAATAGTCATGAAGTTATTATTTACATATTCATTAAAATTGTTAGAATTTTATGAAATAATAAATTCTTTCAAATTAATTTTGTTATCAAAACAAAAAAAAAGTTTCTAATTACTTTTTGAAACAATAAAGTGAAATGGGAATGATTCAATATAAAATTAAACTTATCTCTAGATCATACAATCATTTCTGGTGTTGGTTCATCATACGATCTTTTGAGAAACCAACCATAAAATTATTTCAGAGTTCTGGTGTTTGTTTACAAATACTTTATTTAAATAAAATATGCTGTATAAATGGGGGAGGGGTCCATCATTTAAATAATTAATGAATTTAATAAAAAAAAAAAAATAAAGAGAATGCATGATTATTCTTAAATAATTTTGGATAAGACAAATAAATATTTAATAACCTTTATTACACAAGAATTAATAAAAGAAAATATTATGCAATCAAAACAAATAATTTTAGTTTTACTTGTTTAAAATTCATTCATTACTTCTTATTTTTTTCATTATGTCAAATGTGTTGACTGGGAAGCGAACCTGGGCTAGCTGCTTGGAAGGCAGCTATGCTAATCACTAGGCCACCAATGCTTGACTACTTTTATTCTATACTTAATATATCTACAACAATATATATTAAATTGTTCTCTAATTAGTCATTTTATATTATTTCAATCAGATTTTCATTTAAAGTTTAATGTAAATATAAGGTTATAAAAAAAAAATGGCCAAGAGTATATTATTTTACAATTAATTAGCAATTAATGAATGGAGATTATGTTGCTTCAATCAGAATAGCACATGAGTTTTTGTGAAAACCTAAGTATATTTGTATGTACGTGTATGCATACAGATTCATAATTATTTAGCATAAGTCATTAATAAAACAGTGGATAACATACATTTCCAGAGTAAATATAATAGATTGAATATCTGGCATTTTTATATATAAGTTAAAAATAATTAATAAAATAAATATTAATATATACATTCTGCTATAGTACTTTATCTACATATATATGAAAAAATAATTAAAAAAATCTAAGGTTATTTAGGATCTGAAAAAATTTTCTTAGTTTATCTTGCCCTGGATGTTAACATTGTGACAATTAAATTCAGGTAACCAATCAAAAGTTAGATGGCCATACAATATTTGTCAGAAAATGGATACATATTTATCTATTCAAATGAAAACCAAGTACAAACATCATCACTAGTAGTTATAAAACCTTATGAGTAATATCATTTTCTTTACAGCTCCTGTAAAAGTAATTTTGGATGAACTTTTATCTAGTTGACTAATAACATTTTGAAGACTCTTTCTTTATCTTTAGCTCTATTTTGTATCTTAACAATATCAAACCTTTTATTGTTGCAATATTCTAAACATAAGACTCTACAGTAAATTGTGTTAAAGATTGTGTCCGTAGTGATTATCATCAATTATGATCGACAGTTGCTGTATGTGTGCATCTTATTGTTTAAACTCTCCTTCTTCTACACGTTACATTTTTATTCAAGTAATAAAAATAAAACTATATCTTAATATTGCACAAAATATTTTCTTATATACAGTATTGTGACTTTCAGCAGTAATTTAAATGCTAAATATTTGATAAAATAAATGAAAATCAGGAGGGAGAGCAGTTTATTTATTATATGTGTTATCCGAACATTTGGAATTCATTAAAATTTGTTTTCCAACTAATATAAGAATATATTAAACGACATTT
This sequence comes from Epiperipatus broadwayi, assembly GCA_028023455.1. Classification (NCBI taxonomy): domain Eukaryota; kingdom Metazoa; phylum Onychophora; class Udeonychophora; order Euonychophora; family Peripatidae; genus Epiperipatus; species Epiperipatus broadwayi. Next base: position 3,254,019 of record JAQFVV010000004.1, read on the forward strand.
ATTTACTGTTTATTTATAAAAGAAACGATAATGCAATTTAAAGAAAAACTTTTTCAAGACTCCTATAAATAAGAAAATAGTATTCAATTTTTTTATCCTTTGCAACTAGCTAGTTTGAGTAGTTTTTGTCCATGTTTACTCCTTACGTATATTGCATGATTGACTAGGTTTAACTGGCTCGGATTCTAATCCAGGTTTTACAGCATAGTGGGAGAGGGGGATAACCATTGTATTCAACCTTCTCTAATAGTTTATTGTATACATTTAAAAAAAAAAAAAAACCTATTGGTGGATAGTCATTACGATCAATTTTTTATATGTTATATCGTATTTGTCATTTATAGTATGAAAAATTAAAAAAAAAAATTACGGAAGCAAGGAAAGGGTGAAGGTGGACTTAAAGCAAGAGAAGGGTGAAGATGGACTTAAATTACTTTTTAGATGCAAATTGTGAAAAGCAATTTTAACACATAGTTATCAAAGCATTTAGTCAAATTTAAAATATTAAGAGGTCAGTTTCTTGGAATTTCCTGATCAACCCAGTTATCTGCAAGCACATTTTTTCTATGATGAATGATTGACAGCTTCTAAATTGAAATGGACCAATGACTGGATCATTACCAGCTGTCCATAGATTGACCCCCTACTATTAAACTGATGATAAACTAGTCAAATTTTCACAAAGAAAACTTCTAACCAGTGATGAAAAGTGAAAAGTTTTAAATTTCATGATTAACCTATGGTATGCACTGAATTTTGTAACTAAGACACAAAAATGTCTATTTTTACAAGATTATTGGGGGGGGGGGGAGAAAAAAACATTTTCGTTATTGGATAACTAATTTATGCACAACAAAATTAAATATTTAACAATACATTTTGGATATAATTTAGTTCAGATTTAATAGATTTTTAACCCTTCTTGTTTTACTGTAATGATAGAGGGGCAACTCTAGAGCTTAAAACTTATGAATCTGAACTCAGTTTTATGTTTCCAGTACTCAAAAGTTTTTATGATTTCCGGAGAAATAAAATTATTCTATTACTTAATAGATTTTTAGAAGTAAAAGAGAAAAAAAAAACTTGTGAAAAAGTAAATAAAATTCCAAAACTTTTTTTTTTTTAAGTGTCATAGCATCGGCCGGGACGCCAACCCGCAACCCGGACAACTGCCTGCAAGTGCAAGGCAGTCGCGCTGACCTCTCGACCACCAATGCAAGACAAAATTCCAAAACTTTTAAACTTATATTTAAATTTTTAAATAAAGTACAATTTTGATTAAATGAAACACTGGGGGGGGGGGATCATTATTATCATTATTTGGTTGCTTTTCACGCCAGAATAACCTACTACTTCCAGGACTTTTTATACCTATTCACCTTTTCGAACTTTCAGAGCGATTTCTTAAACATTTTCCTCAAGCTATCGGGTTATTTAGCATATCTTTCACGTTCTATCTCTAAGTACATATCTTATCCAATTCCTTTTCCAGCTTACAAAACTTCTTCAATAAATAATCTTTTTTATAATTTTTCACTGTTGGTCTTAACTTTAACTTCTTCCATTAGAAATAATATTTCCCAAACGTTTTAATATTAAAGATTTCAAACAAAAAAAAAATCTACTCTCATTAAAAAGTTAATATTCTTACTCTAAATATTTGAAAACCAGGCACTCTTTACAAACCTGGAGCTTAATTATAAATATAAGGGATTTGAACTCAGACTATCAAGCACCCTTCAACTATCCACACTATCTCATACAACTAATACACATGACCACACATATATAGAAAAGATAAACAATCACCAATATATGTATTTTGTGATAAACCAGCACTCATCAGTTGGTCATGAAATACAGTACATTGGTGATTGTTTATCTTTTCTACATATGTGTGGTCATGTGTATCAGTTGTATGAGATAGTGTGGATAGTTGAAGAGTGCTTGAAAGTCTGAGTTCAAATCCCCTATATTTATTCTTACTCTAATGATTTTGGTTCCATTTTATTAGCTGAAGATAAAAAATGCATTAATATTCACTTTTTTTTTTGTTTTTAATTGTTTAAAAATTTATACATAGGCTAGCATCACATACATTGCCATAAATATTTATTTTTTATACTAAGATTTGTCAATGAAAAATATTTTCCACTATATATATCCACTGCTTTAGTTTTAAATATATCTATTTTAATCAGAAACTTTTTAGTAAATTTATTAATCCTATTTAACATTGTTAAGATTATTCTCATTCAAGGAACTTAAGAAACAAGAGGTATCACTACTGATGATGCTGAATAATAATAATAATAATAATAATAATAATAATAATAATAATAATAATAATAATAATAATAATAATAATAATAATAATAATAATAATAATAATAATAATAATAATAATAATAATAATAATAATAATAATAATAATAATAATAATAATAATAATAATAATAATAATAATAATAATAATAATAATAATAATAATAATAATAATAATAATAATAATAATAATAATAATAATAATAATAATAATAATAATAATAATAATAATAATAATAATAATAATAATAATAATAATAATAATAAAAGGCTACCAAAATAAAAGTCTACGTGTTCTTTATTGATTACAAGGCCTTTTATTCAATTGGCTGTGGAATTGCAAATAATTATAAAGAAGTCAATGATTATAATGTTGAAACAGTAGATCACTTCAAAAGTAAATATAAAGACAATCATAATTGACAGTTTAATTGTCTTTGAATTATTCGCCAATAGCAAAGAATAATAGTATGCCATATGAAATTTTTTAATGGAAAGTAATCTTACCATATAATCATATTTATTGATATAGTTTGATTATTTAAAAATTTTGTTAATTATTCTAACTCTCCTTGATATTCCAACTTTTCCTTGATGAGAAATGTCAAACCAGAGAGAATTTTGGTGCTAGCAAAAATACATTACGTCATCAACTTCCAGTTTATCATTTACCAATTGCCTACTTGTTCATCTTTGGAACCAATGCTAGCTTTTTATTGGACAAAACATCCTTTGTTTAATATATAGGGTATATGAGCACAGACTTTCACATGACCCAGCACTCTCCACTCTTATCTCATAACACTCATACACTTGAACACATATATGTTGAAAAGATAAATAATCACCAATATATGCATTTCATGCTAAACCAGCAATCATCAGTTGGTCAAGATTACCATCTCTACACATATATGCTACAAGTGCTCAGATATATATTAAGATAGCCAATCCTCATGCTTTAATGGACAGGCTTCAATCTATTCCATACTCCAACTCTTCAACCATCCATCCAATTGAAAATTTGATGATGGAATGCTCAAGGGCCACCCCTTTGCTTATAATTAAAATAAGTATAAAAAAGACATGGAATAATAAATTAGAATAGCACATATTTACTTATATGTGTATATGTTGCATATGCATGTAATCATTCAAAAACTCTTCCTTAAACAATAAATAAATAAAATGTAATGCATCATTGTTTTCCTGAAGATTTTTTGATGATGGTGTTCTATTTGTATTTTTATATTGGACTAGATGCATATGAGATGATGGAAATAGTCCCAATATAAAAATACAATTAATGCATCATTCTTTATTCTTGTTCTGGAAATAAATGAAAATGTAAAATTTAAATTACTGACCTTCCAATGATGTAGCTATCACAAGAGTCATTTGCTTTGATAATTTGGGGGGGGGGGCAGAATAATAATAGTAATTTTATTATTGGAAGATACAGCCTTTTCAGTAAGAATGATATTTTTTTAAAAGTCGATATTTATTTCTGAGTCTATACAATCACTTTCTTCTTATAGTGAATGATTTGAAGTCATTTTTTTAGTAGTTTTTGATTAATCTCTTGTTGCAATGTGATACTATTTTCTGAAAGTTTCTTTCAGGTTATATCTTCCATTATCAATATACTTTAAAGTTTTAACTTAAAAATAATCTTACGCCATTGATACAATTTTAGCTGTTTTCTTATTTCATGAATGGTCAACTTGTTATTCATAAACAACAACTAATTTCAGAATAAGTCATTTCTTTTTTACAATCAATTAATATTTTTCATTTTATTATGTAAAGAAAGTGCTTTACAAATTCTCTTAGGCTTGGCTAAATCTTTATGATCACCACATTTATGCTTTGGATTCATTATATCTTTTGAATCAAATTTTGAAATTTTAATATTTTTATTTTTTGTTACTCAATACTTTAGTATTGTATAAGGGAAGTAATATGTGTCAAGACAGATAGCAGTGATGGATCTTTTCTATATTCAATTTATTTCTATCTACTATTTTGTTAATGAACTTATTTTTATCCTAAAGTTTTTTTCTCTCTTTTATTTTTCTTATTGTCTTTCACTTAAATGTAATTTTCATATATGTTTTTTTTATATTTCACATTTTCCATTTTAGTTTACTTTATTAATTATCCTTATATTATTTAACTTCAATTTATCATCAAACAAATTTATATACTTTTTAAATATCAATACATTGGCTAAAATTTTTATAAAATTTCATTTAGACATTTCTCTATATAAAATATTTTCTTGCAATTTTTTTTTTTGTAGACAATCTTGCTAACTTTTTATTTTTTTCATTTTTTTTCTTAGACAACAATTCTCGAAAATAAACTTTTTTCTTCCTAACTTATTATAACAATTCAAATTTATGTAATCAATGTACAATTATTTTCATTGTTTTTCCCTTTATATTAAGATAATGATTCTTTTAATCAGTATGATCTTTAATTAACATATTCGTCCACATCATCTTACATAAATGCAATTTATCCCCTCTACTTTAAATACTTTTAAGCAAAAGAAAGAAAGTGGCGAATTTGGTAATATATCTGCATAATTATTACAAAATGAGACAAATATAAATAAATTATTACAAATATATTGTTACAAACGAACTGCATTTTAAATAATAAAATAAAATAAAATAAAAATAAAAGGTTTAGCAGTGATAAACTAAGGATATATCATAAAGAGTAGATTTAAATTTGAACTGTATGTTAAAATATTATAAAAGTAAAAGAGTTTATACATAGATAAATTAATGGTGCATTCAGTAAATTTAATAATCCTACAAAACATAAAAAATGGATTCAAATTTGAATTGCATTTTTAAATATTACAAAACTAACAAAAATTTTAAGCAAAAATAAACTAAAGGTATATTAGAAAGATTGAATATTTAATAAATTGTAATAATTTTATAAAATTAACATTCTAGAAAACTTACAATAATTTTACAAAAAAATTAAGTCAGATGTCACATGACTTAATTTAAAAGTTTGTGTTTGCAAATGTTATATATAGAGTTCGTAAAACAAACTCTTAACAAGATTGAATATTACCCCCAACCTCAGACCAGTTTCTGATACTGGCATCTTCAGTGAGGTGCTAGGATATTCAATCATTAGATTAAAAATACTAGGACAAGCCCAGTACTTTATCTAATGTATAACTATTAAGTAGAAACTCTGACATGTTCAGACATCCATATGTCTTCCAGTCCAAATATCTAACTTAAATAGCCATATGGGACTGAACTATGTTAAGATACACCATATATTAATAGCTTTAGCAATATAAAATTGCCAAAGCCATCACAGCAAAAAATAAAATTAACACAAATTCAAGTCAGATATCAAATGACAAGCTTTTAAATTTAAGTCATGTGACATCTGACTTGATTTTTATTTTTTGATTTTTTATTTTTTGCTATGGTAACTTTGGAAATTTTATATTGCTAAAGCTATTAATATATGGTGTACCTGAACTTAGTTCAGTCGCATATAGCTATTTAAGTTAGATGGCTGGAATGGAAGACATATGGATGTCTGAACATTTCAGAGTTTCTACTTAGTAGTTATACATTAGATAAAGTGCTGGACTTGTCCTAGTATTTTTAATCTAATGATTGAATATCCTAGCACCTCACTGAGGACACCAGTAGCAGAGGTTGGGGGTATTATTCAAGCTTGTTAAGAGTTTGTTTTACGAGCTCTATATATTACAATAATTTAAATATATGTAAATATTTAATTTATATAGTGCATTGTTTTTTATAAATTATAATAATAACTGTAGCTTGCTCCACTGCACATGCACTTTACAAATTGAATTAATTATAAAGAATAATCTCCTTTCGAAACATAAGATAAAGTCTTTTTAAAAGATAGAATGGATCCACTCTATTCTTTTCACCTAAATATGTATAGGCAAATCTGAAGCATGCTCTCAGTTCCAAATGCTTCAGATTTGCTTATACATATAGTTTGTGTGAAAAGAATAGAGTGGATCCATTCTATCTTATAAAATGACTTTATCTTGTGTTTGGGAAGAAGTATTCATTATAATTAGCATTCGATCTGTAAAGCACATGTGCAGTGGAGTAAGCTACAGTTAATAATTTAAATAAATTATTTAAAAAAAACATAAAACACTGAAAATATTTTATTAATGATATATTTATCACTTATAATATATATATATATATATATATATATATATATATATATATATAAGTGATAAATATAAAAACTAGTTTGGCATATATATATATATATATATATATATATATATATATAATGCCAAACTAGTTTTTTTATATATTTTATTAGAATTAATCAAACCAAGTATATTTTCAATGCTTGTTTATCAGATTTGTGGTTATTCTTCTGTTAGTACTTTATATTCACTTTAAAAATGACAGAACATCAATATATATATATATGCAATCATGTATAGTAAAGAATATCAGCTTAAGACTGGTCGACACTTCAATCATTGCACTTTGATCCAGTACATAATAACAATACCCGAAAAAAGCAAGGGTACTTTTTTTACAATGTAAACATTGCTGAAACAAACTTACTTCATAACACAGCCAGTTTCAACATAATTTATATGGGTTGATTTCGTAGCAGTTTATAAATTCATACTTGTGCATTATAAAATTTATATTGCATAAATTGTAATACATTAAAGATCAGCCTTTCAAGCTAAATTTCTGCACAATATTATCAAATAATATGTTTGTTATTTACATATATAAGTTTATTTTGTTCATATTTTTTAATACTTTGTTGGGTTGGTGCTCAATGATCTTTGCTTCTTCAGCTGTTGCCCACTCCGCATAAGTGGGAAGCTAGTCCTCATATTAACATTGTATTTTATTAAAAAAATGATTTATATTGTACTTTAACATCGGTAAATCATCCTTTAAATTATTGTTTAAATGAAATATTAATTATTTAACTTCAAAAAGAAAAGCAGTTATTGTCTTATTAATTTTCAAATAACTAAAATATAAATAAAAATTACAGATAAAAAATTAAGTTAAATCTATAAAAAAAAAAAAAAATTTTACAGATGGTAAATAAAAATTAATCTACATTTTATTAAAAATTGTACTTTCATACTAAAAATATAAAATATCGATGGCCATTTTTTTTATGTAAAAAAAAAAATTATTTCCATTTATATTTTATTAACACTATGTTTAGATTTGAAATTAATATTTGAAAGTCTCAAGTCATGAAGACAAATAGAGATCTTGACAAACAGAAGCAAGAATAGAAGAAAAAGAGATTGGTGCATTTAAAATTTAGCAGACAAAATAATGCAGAATTTTGGAGATATAATAATACATGCGGGCAATCTATTTGTGTTAATTTATTTCAGATTTTGCTACAGTTGTTTTAAATACCTAGCACATAGTTTTAATTATTGATAGAATTAAAAATTGTGACTTTTAAAAGCAAACAGACCTAATTTGATTTTTATTTAGTATATTATAAATATTTTCAGGTACAATAAAAAATTGTGCATAACTCAATCTGGGATTTGATTTGAGGTAAAGAAATTTATATTTTGGAATAATGACCTAAAGTCAGCAATGAATTCAGTAATAGTCTGCAAATTGGATTGATATGATGAATATAAATAAATAGTATACATATAAATTAATTTTTTTTAGCAGATGTAATTGTTTCAACATTTAATATGTGGTAAGTTTTCTAATATGAAAATATAACAGATATTTCCACATATTAAATATATTTATATATTGATATCAATATTTTTTTCCTATTGGGGGAATATTAACATTGTTATAAACAAGTGTTTATAGCATCTCTACAACCAACTTTATAATATTGTATTTATCAATCAGTTGGTAGCTTGTATGGCCAAACTAAAACATTCCTATATTCAAAATCATACATGGATGAAACCACAAAGTATATTATATATGTGTGTGCATATACATTGAAATAGTATATTCATTTGGAATATATTTCATTAAGGTATAAATTAAGAAAATGTATAAAAAGAAATTTTATTAATTTAAAAGTATGACATCATTAATATTTTAAAATGTTGAGTTGTTATTATTATTTTAAGGCATTATGTACTCTTTTTATAAATATTTGAAATCCAGGCACTCTTCACAAACTGGGAGCTTAATTGTAAATATAGGGGATTTGAACTCACATTTTCAAGCATCCTTCAACTATCCACACTATCTCATACAACTGATACACATGATGACACACATGTAGAAAAGATAAATAATCACCCATATACATATTTCATGCTAAACCAGCACTCATCAGTTGGTCCAGATTATCATCTCCCACACATATATATAATCAGTGCTCAATTTTTTTTAAGATAGAAAATCTTCATACTTTAATGGACAGGCTTCAATCCACTCCAACTTTTTGGCCATCCATATCATTGAAAATCTGATGGTGAAACCTCAAATCCCATGCTGATGCTAATATTATTGCCATGCCCATGTTGACCTGAAGTCACTCTAAACCCTCATGTATAGGACTGTATCCATTTAAATACATATACATTGAGGGGTCAGAGTGACTTCAGGTCAACATGGGCATGGCAATAATATTAGCATCATCATGGGATTTGAGGTTTCACCATCAGATTTTCAATGATATGGATGGCTGAAAAGTTGGAGGTTGGAGTGGATTGAAGCCTATCCATTAAAGTATGAAGATTTGCTATCTTAATATAAACTGAGCACTGATTATATATGTGTGTGGGAGATGATAATCTGGACCAACTGATGAGTGCTGGTTTAGCATGAAATACGTATATTGGTGATTATTTATTTTTTCTAGTGTGTCGTCATGTGTATCAGTTGTATGAGATAGTGTGGATAGTTGAAGGGTGCTTGAAAATCTGAGTTAAAATCCCCTATATTTACTCTTTTTATAAATAAACATTAATTTTTATTAAGTGATAATTTAAAAATAAATTCAATTGTTTAATTTAAAAATATTAATTTTAAAGAATTGACAGCTATTTTTTTTAAATGTATTTCTAAATAGATTGTAGATTTATTTATTGTTCTTTTGGAAAATATCCATGAAGGATTTCTTATAAAAAAAACTATTTTGGATTATGTAAACAGAATAGGATTGTCAACTGTTGAATTGAAAAAGAAAACACTGGATTTTCAACTCTCAAAATTAACTTTTAAATAAATAGTTTTTATCCCAAGAATTTGGGAACCAAGATTCAAATTCATAATCAACTTCTTCATATTTTCATTTATCATAAATAGAATTACTTCATAATCATCAACTTCTGCCAAATCATGATTTTGTTACAAATTCATTTACACCTATCTTCTATATTTAAATTAAAGCACCATTATAAAAAAAGAATTATCTGTTATATCTTAAATTTGGAGAACATTAACATTTTATACTGGTAAATAAGTTAAAATTGCAAAACAACTTATAAATGTATATTAAATCTTCTTTAATTTATAATAAATTGTTTTCACACAAATACTATACTGATATCAATTATTTTAAATTGCTAATTCTTAAATATTGTATCGATTACTACAAGTGTAATTATTAAAAGTATATGCAAGTAATATTTTCAAAACATTTTAAATATAATGTCCAAAAATAATATAGGTGTAATAAATGATAGTTTATTTTATAGACATCATATTTCAATGCAAATTTATGAAATATATAATCTGTGTTATTTAATGATATTTATAATTTTAAATGATTGTTTAAATGGTAATAAATATTTATTTTATATATATATGGGATTAGACTGATAGTGTGTGTTTATTGACAACTGAGATATTATTGATGTGTTTAGCTTGATATTTGTTGGTTAGTTCCAGTTATAAATTTCCTATAGTTTCATAACCTTATTTTTATAGTGAATACTTTCTTAAGCATGGGTAATGTTTATATCTTTATAAATACTATGGCTATAATGATAAAGTAATATTTAAATATTTTATATAGAAAGTTTTAGGAGTAGTTGTTCTTTGTATGCAATTATCTAGAATATTATAGTAGAGAGTTAAGCTTACATTTAATAGGCATTTTACCCATTATTTAGTTTTACAGCCCTCAGTGTATAGGTTACTCTATTACTAGGAATTGAGATTAAGAATATCTTGGGTTGTTTTGGAAATGTTTCAGATTATTGATCATAAATGTATTGGTTGATTTTGATGTATTAATTTAAATAGTAATTATTACAATGGCGTTATTATTTTACTTTTCTTAAATAAATTATTTTGTTTCTTTCATTATTAACTATTACTTGGAATTATAAAATATTGATATATCAAATTAATAGGTGTCCAAATGTAACTCATTCTGGGTAAACATGTCCTTTTACTTCAATATTTATTATTAATTAGAAGAGTTTCATTTTATAATTTATAGCTTCCTAACATTTTTGTACAATTCTGATTTTAGACTAAACTTAACTTCTTTCTTTGATATTATTTTTTATATTAGTTAGCAATATTAAGTTACTATTTGTTATTATGAAACAAATCTAGATTTATTATCTAGTGGTACCTTCTAGTAAAGTTATGTGTGGAACTATTTATCCATTACAATATATATCAATGCTTGATTTACTAACCAAAGCACATAAGAACATGGTAATTAGATAAATGTGGATATAAATTACCATTACATATGAGAAAGTGGGCATTAATTTTTAAATAATTCAGTGTCTGATTTGGAACTAATATTATAATCTGCACACTGGAACTATTTTCCCCCTAGAATGATATATTATAATCAATATATACAACATTCATTACAGGAGATACATAATTACACATTATTGTGCATTTTTAATTATTTATTATAATATCTATTATATGTATAAATGTGAAAGTTTGTTTGTTTGTTTGTTTGTTTGTTTGTTACTTATTAACTCAACAAATATTGTAACAATCTTGATAAATCTTGCACAATTTTCTTCATATTGTTGTAGAGAATTACATAGGTTATAAATTTTTGCTTTATGGTACTTAATTATTTCAAAAACTTTGGTAATTTGCAATATAAGGATGCATTAAAATTATAACTATTTTCAAATAACTATAAAAATGCCAAAAGTTAAAAAATTAGAATGGATTTTTTTTTAATGGATGCAAAGCATCTTATGGCATACATATTGAAATACACCTGCAGTAGTGGAGAGAATTAAAAGTGAGGCAAAGTAAGGTAAAATTTTATTTCATAAATACATTTTATATTTATTAAATTTTATTTGTTATCTTGTATTTAATTTCTTACTTGCAAGTGAAGCATGAATAAAATATCATGACGCTAAAATTTTTATATAGCCATTTTTAAAAATTAGTTTATCATGTGAGAAATACATTGGAACTAAAATCCTAAAAGTTGATCAAATTCAGTAATGTAACCCATTTTCAAATAAAATAATATTTACATGAAACTGCTTAATTACCATAATTTCAGACTTACTAACAGAATATTTTTCACATGTATGTGGTCATGTGTTTCGGTTATATAAGATGGAATGGATAGCTATAAGGAGTTTGAAAGTCTGAGTTCAAATCCTTTCTAATTACATTCTGTTCAGTATAGACAATACACTTGTAGTTAAACAAGTCGATGTCTCTATTTCTTCAAAGCAATATATTTAATTATATAACTGAATATTTATAAATACAGTAATCAGATATATTTTAAAAATTTTATCCACTTAGGAGACTTTCCACTATCCTCCTAATCTTTGTCAACTAATGCTTTATATATATTACAGTAGCATACAAGTAATTGAAAATATGCAAAACTGACTTTAAAAATTTATATAGAAACAGTTATTGCATTCGATATAGATATGAATTTATTAATGGTTAGTAAAAACATAATATTACTAATCAATTAAATATGGAAACTTGTAAATTATTTTTAAGCTTTTAGTTCTTTTCTTTTTATATCACCTAAACCATCGTGCTGCAACTCGCAGTCTTAATTTTATGTATAACTTTGTGCAACAATAAGTATTTTTCATAATTCATAAGTAATGAAATGTTTTGTGAAATAAAGCTTTGCTGGCTGTTAGTCAACTAGAAATATTGTGATATATTTGCACAAATCCCAAGAGAACAGGTGCAGGGCGGAACTGGTAGAGAAGAGAGGATGATATTTGAGGGTGACTGCTTTTATATTGGCCTTATGAAGCAGAAGAAACAAGCTATGTATTATTAGCCTTCACATGGCACGGTTTTCCATCACTGCAAAATAATGTGATAAGATATCTATTTAGCTTTCCCATTTTTTTTTTTTTTTTGACAAACGCTTTTCATTTATAACGGAGAAACTGAAGGAGAAGAAAACTAAAAAAAAAAATTCCCCCTGTTTTCAGAAACAATAGGCTAAGTAGTATAAACAAATAAATGAAATTATAAAGTTAAATTAGTGTAAGGGATTAAATTGAAAGAAATATTTTGTCAGTTAGGTAACAAAGTAAATATACAACCACATATAAACAAAAATTTGCAAATAAAATATGCTCTTTGCAAATAAAATAAAAAAAATTTATCTGCTTGTATTTACTCGTTTATGTACATTTAAAATATATCCATATATATATATCTGTAAGAATAAAAATAAAAAATGTATAAAAACTTAATATCTGGAGTACTTCTTATAATCCTATATATTAAGGTTATTTTTTAAATATAATTTTATAATTTTCAGTGTTTATATGTTTTTTTTTTTTTTTAAATCTTAACTTTACAGTTGAGCTTTTTTTCCTTTAATTTATACTTTAGTAAAAATATCAATTTGAAATATCAGTTTGGATAACAAAAATGATAATGATAAAATTATCTAAAATATGAAAAACTAAAATATTTCACGAAGTATTTAAAATTGTTTTTTCCAGTAGTCATTTATATTGCTAAAATGCGGATACTAAAAAAAAATCACGCTTTTGAGACGTAATGTTATCAGTGTTTTTAATTCTATATACTATCCACAGGACTAATATATTTATTTAGAAGAACTTTAAATTATCAAAAAATTGACACTAATATATTTTAAATACAAAATGAAAAGATGAGACCCAATATTAAAGAAAAGCTTGTCATTAAAGAAAAAAATGGAAAGTCATTTTTATATGATTGTTTCCCAATATAAAGTCAGATTAGATTAAGCAAGTCATTGACTATGTGTTTTATGAGATTCCACATATGCGCAAATACTGTGAAATACTTTTTAAAATCAATTTTAGTAATACACTGTTTAAGATATATGCACTTTTATTAAATACATATTTAATCTTACATTTTAACATATCCCTTTACTGCTGAATTTTGAATTATTTTGTATTCAATAATCTGATGGCTGATTACTTAGAGAAAAAGCGATATTTGAATAATCACTTAGAATGTTTAAGTATGATATTTTCATTCTCTTTATCAAACTGATATTCTTTTACTTTACTCAGTTGAGAATCAATGCTGAATGCCACCATTCTGATGTTGAAGTTATCTGTGCAAAGCATTTATATGTATTCATAAGATTATATAGTTCTCTTTTATTTATTTAAAAACTATCAATAATTTTAAATAAAACAGGTGTGATTTTTGCCTTAAATTTAATTTCTCTTTTTTTTAATTAAGCATTCAAATTGTCTTCTGGTAATTATTATTTGAAATAAATCAAAAAACATTTTTTTTTAATTAAGATGTTTAATAACCTAAATATATTGATAAAAATTTCCTTGATTAGCAATTTTCTTGTAAATAATATATGACTTTCACACGATCACCTTCTCTATAATAGCATCCATTGATTACTCTGTTTGACACAGGGTGGCACTACTGTATGAAGAGTTTTGCCTTTGTTTAATATATGACTTTTTGTACAAAGAACAGCCAAGACAATTTACATTCTCTAAAAGAAATTGTGGTTAAATAATATTGAAGTAACAAAAATGATTCTGAATTCCAAGAATTTTTCAGATATTTTTTATTCTCATAGATATAATAACGAATTCTTTTCAAATTACAATATAAAAAATCATGATAATCTAAATCATTGTAAGTAAATATGATTAAAATAAAGCATTTCTTGGAATGAAATAACATATGCATATATATTTTTTAGAAAAAAAATTTGGTTTGAAAATATATGACTATGAAATATTATATAATAATGGTAATATAATTAAATGAGATTTAGAAATGCATAAATTGGAAAAAAATAATTATTTTGAATAATCAAGATAGATAACAAAATGATTTATATTATTTATTTATAAATAAATTATAAGCAATATTTTATTTATTTATTTATAAATAAAAATTATTTATTACAACAGCTTAAAAATTAGGTTTTGAAATAAGAAAATAAAATTATTTGTATTCCTTCATTATATATATATATAATTTAACCATTTATTTAAAAGTAAGTGATTTTATTATTTTAACAAAATCTATTAGAAAATGCTAAGATATACAAAAGAAACTACAATTAAAATGGATTATATATAACTAGATGAATTTGTTAATAGTGATTTATTTATTTTTAAATGTTGTGTATATTATAAATATACACAACAAAAAGGAGTTTGTATTAACTGAAATGAGGTTCTCTTTGATTTCTCTTGGAGGCCTTAAAGAAACTGAGCAGGGCAAATTCCTAATGTTCACTCCATACATTCTTGGTGTTGCAGTTGTTATTACTATGTGTTTATTTATATAGTATACAAACATGGATGGGCTGATCACCAACATGCATTAGCCAGATTGTTGAATTTGTTGGCTTTTTACCTCTGAGTTTAAGATCAAGAAACACCATGGTCTTTCTTCTCAGTTGTCTGATAAGACAGAATGAATGTTTGTGTAAATGATAAATATTTTTCAATAGATGTATACAATTATGACAGACAAAATTAAACCATGGCCCTTATTGCCAGGAGACTGTAAAGTAACCAACCAAGGCAGTGGTTGGTGGCTGAAGGTGGAGGTGCTAAGAATCCCCTGATTGCAGACCCAGGTTGCCACTTATGGATGACTTTTTATTTAGGTACTTACAATTGCAGATCACTTTTGAAATGAAGGAAGATTTCAAGAATTAGAAGAACTGTCTTATATTAAATGGGTCATTATTGGACTTTATGAAGTTAGAAAAAAAGATGAAGAGACAATTGATTTAAAAAGTAGAGATGTACTCTATTATAAAGGCACAAATATTGGAAATACAAGTATAATAGGATTCATTATAAATAAAAAGTGGAAGAAGAACATTATGGACATGAACTCTATTATAAAGGCTCAAATATTGGAAATACAATTGTAATAGGATTCATTATAAATAAAAAGTGGAAGAACAACATTATGGATATTGATGGTGTATCAGACAGAGTGGCAAGATTAATTGTACAACTTGATAGCAGATACGAAATTCAGATGAGTCAGGTTTATGCCCCAACAAGTCCTCTTAGTGATGAAGTAGTTGAAGATTTTTATATGGATGTACAAAAGACTTTTGATCAGAGTAAACATTTTAAAATTGTTATGGAAGACTTTAATGCTAGAATTGCTAAACAAATGAAAGATGAAAGTGCTGTAGATAATTTTGGTTATGATAATAGAAATGAGAGAGGACATAGACTTGTGGAGTTTGCAGAAAAAGAAAAACTTTATATTATGAATTATTTTTTTCAGAAAAATGTTAAAAGGAAATGGACATGGGAGCATCCAAATGAAGGTACAGCAGAAATGGATTATATTTTGACTAACACAAGAAGTAATTATCGATTTGTAAGATGTAAGATATGTGTTAATGCAAAACTAGAGAGACAAAAATTATTAAGAAAAACAATATTTACAGTTCTTATTCATAATCTTCAAAAACATTCTAATGAATTTAAATTAGAACTTACAAATCAGTTTCAAGTATTAATACATTTTGAACATGATTCAGACTTGAATAAAATTAATATAAAAATAACTGATACACTTTTAAAAACTGCAATAAAGATAGCTGGCAGAAAAAAGCAGCAATTGACCAATAAAATTTCTATTGAGACTAGAAAATTTATGAAGAAAAAAAAGAATATGGAAATATACAAAAATGATGTATTGAAAAGGGTTGAATATCTCGAATTTTGTAAAATGGTGAGGAAAAGAGTTGAAAATGATATAAGAAAGTATAATTGTAAACTAGTAAGGAAAGCTGTAGAAGAAAATAAAAGTCTCAAGAATGTGAAACAACATTTTGGTATTGGTAGGAAATTTATATCTGCAATAAGAAAAAAAATGGAATTATTACTAAAAAGAGAGATGAGATCATGAAATGGGTAGAAGTCTTTTATCAAGAATTACATAATAATAAAGAACAAGCAACTCCTATATCTATTCCATCTTCTGAATTGTCCAGAATTTTAAATGAAGAAGTGAGACATGCAATTAAATGTATGAAGAAAGGAAAGGTTCTGCATAATGATGGAATTATAATTGATATATTAAAAGAAGCAGGCCAAGAAATAAAAAAATTTTAAGCAGAGTTATATACAAATGTCTAAATGATAAAGATGTACCAGATGATTGGAAGAATGCAGTATTAATATTATTATTTAAAAAGGTGATAAAGAAGATATTAGAAATTACAGACCTATCAGCCTTTTATCACTTTTATACAAATTTTTTACCAACATAATTACAACTCGTCTACAGAGAACATTGGATTTCCACCAACCAAGAAAACAAGCTGGATTTAAAAGTGGTTTTAGTACAGTAGATCATATCCAGGTATTGAGAGAAGTTATAGATAAGTCAAAGGAATATGAGTTGCCATTATTTGATTTGTAGATTGCGAAAAGGTATTTCATTCTATAAACATTTATTCAGTGATGAAAGCATTGGATCATCATGGTATAGATCCAGAATATTGTCATATTTAAAAAAATATTTATAAAAATGCAACAGCAACAATTAGATTACATAATGATACTGGGAAAGTCAGCATTGAGAAGGGTGTAAGACAGGGTGACTTCATATCTCCAAAACTTTTTGCAGCAGTGCTGCAAGAAGTATTTTGTGGATTAAAATGGGAAGCTAAAGGAGTGAAAGTAAATGGAGATTATTTAAGTCATTTAGATTTTGCAGATGATGTAGTTGTTTTTGCAAATAATGCTTTAAGAGCTGCAGGAAATGTTGCAGGAGTTATCAGATGAAAGTAGAAAAGTAGGACTAAAGATAAATGTTAAAAAAACTAAAGTAATGTTTAATGGATTTTCTCAAAATATGAAAATAAAGATTGACTGTGATGAGTTAGAAGAAGTTAATAGTTACAAATACCTTTGCCAGATTATTAATACATATGGAAACATAATGGATGAAATTAATCATAGAATTAAACTTGGTTGGAGAGCTTTTCATAGAAATAACTTGATACTAAAAGGAAATTTGCCTATGTGTTTGAAAAGGAAGGTTTTTAATGAATGTATTTTACCAGTTCTTACTTATGGATCTGAGACTTGGACATTTAATAGAAGAGCAATACAGAGACTTCAGACCACTCAAAAAAATATGGAGAGATGTATGTTGGGAGTAACAAAAAGAGTCTGAAAATGCAATATATGGGTAAGAGAACACACAGGTGTTACTGACCTCATTAAAAAAATTAAGACTGAAGTGGAGTTGGTCTGGACATATTGCTAAAAGGGATAATAATAAATGGACAATTGAAATCTTAAACTGGATTCCAAGAGATTGTAAAAGACCCAGCAAGAGACCATATGTGAGATGGATGGATGAAATAAGAAAGTAAAGAACAAACAGGTGTTACTGACCTCATTAAAAAAATTAAGACTGAAGTGGAGTTGGTCTGGACATATTGCTAAAAGGGATGATAATAAATGGACAATTGAAATCTTAAACTGGATTCCAAGAGATTGTAAAAGACCCAGCAAGAGACCATATGTGAGATGGATGGATGAAATAAGAAAGTAAAGAACAAACAGATGTTACTGACCTCATTAAAAAAATTAAGACTGAAGTGGAGTTGGGCTGAACATATTGCTAAAAGGGATGATAATAAATAGACAATTGAAATCTTAAACTGGATTCCAAGAGATTGTAAAAGACCCAGCAAGAGACCACATGTGAGATGGATGAATGAAATAAGAAAGTGTGCTGGGGTGATATGGAGAAATGAAGCTAAAGATCAGAGAAGATGGATTAAACTTGGAGAGAACTTCATCCTGCAGTGGATTGATAATGGTTGATGATGATATTATAAAATGAAACCAAAAACCAAAAGTAATTTAAAAATATATTCAGAATATACTGATCAAATCTAATAATTTTTTTATTATTTAGCAATAAAAATTTCTCAAATGTCTAAAAAAATTATTTGCAACTTATATTTTAAAAACTTCATATTTTAAATATACCCATTTGCAGGGCATGAAATGATATGAATGTTAAATAAGGAAATACTTATTTTTTTCAGGCACTACCAATTTTTTAATTTTTGTAATTTAATATTTTATTTTTCAAAATTACTTTAATCTTAGATTTTATTTATAGTTATTTATATCAAATATATTTGAATATTAGCAAATTCAGATTTTAAAATAGAATATGAACTTTTGAAACATTTCACAAATGCAGATTTTTTTGTGTTATACAGCATTATCAATAGGCATATTAAATATTTGCTTAAAGTTTTATGAGGATTGGATTTATTTCTATCATCTCTTTAAATTGTTGAATGCTTTTAGAAAAATAAGTAATTTAGCAGAATATCTTAGTTGATCAGAATAAGACTAAAATTCAACACCTAAAGAAATGAGTAGGAAAATAAACTCATGTTTTATACTCACCTAAATGTTATTATTAACAGTTAAATGTATTTGAGAAGATATAATTTAAGTTTGATTTTTTTTTCTATAAGCATTTAACAACTCAACTGGATGATCATAATATATAACTACAAATGTTAATTATGGTTTAAAAAAAAAAAAACTCTAGTAAGCATTACATAGTATTTAAACATGGCTTTGTTCTATCTTTTAATCAATGCCTTCAATATTATTTTAATTAAAATTATATTTAAAACTGGAATATTTTTAGTCCCTACATCTACACATACAGTTGTTATTTTGACTTCTATCTGATATTTCCAAAAGATTCATTTTTAACTACTTATTTGTTTTAATTTTGGATTAATCATTTTGTTGACAATTGTATTATGCTCACTATTTTGTATAAAACATTATTCATGAATTGTACCAATTGTGTATTAGAAACCTTCTAACTATAAATATAAAAATTATATATATATATATATTAGCAAAAATTATTTTAATAAAAAGACCATACTTATTTTTCTATTTACACTTACTTCATTTTACAGGATGTAGAATAATCTTTCTAAATGAAATATACATCCAATATTCATGTTATTTTTTTTTCTTTTTAACAATCTCTAAATAAATCAGATTTTTAGAAACTTGGCAACAAAACTATTTTATTTTAATAATATTGAAATTTTTATATGCAGAAATAAAAATTCTATACATAATAATTTTCAAACCTTTATAAAAATGCAATGTATTTATATTATAAATGTAAATAATAAAAATTAGAGTGGACGATATCGTAGACAACTAGAATATTAGATTAATGCATAGCAGATTTTAAGAATCAATACATTTTTTAGCAACTCATTTATTAAAAGTAAAAAAAAAATTAATCTAATATTTATTCTCCCATAAAAACATTTTATTTTTGATTATAATGCACAGCAAACACGTAAGCTAAAAACTAGTCCTTTTTTTTTTTATTGATAAAATAGAAATAGTATATTATATATATATGAAACTTGCTATTGATTACTTCATCTATATATAATTCTGTGTATACATACATATGGAGAAAAGGACAAATTTTTCAATATGTTGTACAATAATTCAATTAAAGTCTTCTTTTGCTGGAGTAATTTATCAAAGATATGAATGACAACTTTTTGAGAAATATTGCAAAATTTTTGCCGTGCCTTCTAAAAATTCTCCACACACACTACTTTATACTAATAGTGAAAGTTTATATGCATGGTATATAGACAAGGTTTTAATTAAAAGTTCATTGATTCATTAGCTATAGATTGCTATTAGTCAAATTTTATTTAAGTTACACACACATACGTAACATGTATAACATCTATCTATCTGCTAAAGAAGAGTTTACAAACAGACATACCTGAAATTAATAAAAAAATAAATAAACTGTATCTACATACAAAGATAGTGCAATGACATCATGCAATTTTTAATAATTTGATATTAAAACTTCACCATAAAACCGTTAAAAACAGTATTAAAAAATGCAAACACATTTTGATAAATTTTTAATGATAACCGCTTTACTGGGTATAATTATAATTATTTCAAAGTTATATGAAACAAAATGTATTTATATATTATAGTTATAATAATATTTTTTAGTTAAAGATTAAAAATTATTCTGACATCTTTTGGAAAATCAGCACTTTAAAGATATTCATTCCCTCAGCTCAATTTCTTTAATTTGTGTTTAAATAGACTTCCAAGTTCCTTTGAGGATATGGGGGAGAGAGGTAAAAGTATTGACTATTGGTTTCTCTAAATTTATTTAATTTAGCCCAGTGAGAGAGTGATAGGACTTTGAAAGCTCAACTGAGTAAAGTAAAAAAAAAAAAATGTCTATCACGTGAATAATACAATATTACATGATTTCCTGAGTCCATACAATTAATAAGTTTAGGTTTTAGATAATAGCACATTTTTTTAATTTCATTTTTAAATGTTAGACTAAAATACCATAATAGTTAATAAAAACAAATGAAATTGAAGAAGAAAAAATGGCTGTTTAGAAAAAAAAACAACCAATTTCAGTTATTTCGCTAATACTAGTTTTGTTGTTGTTGTTTAAAGAATTATGTAGTATACATGGTATTTTTTAATTTTATTTTTTAATATTTTACAGAAAGATTTATATACATTGCACATGCTTAAACCTGCATTTATATATATAATATAGGCGGGATTCGAACTCAGACTTTCACACGACCCACATATGTGTGATTAGGAGGATCAGCGATATGAGAAGGCACTTAGAGTAGTGAGTGGGTCGTGTGAAAGTCTGAGTTCGAAAAAGATTTATAATAAATCAAATATTAGTAAAACTTTTATCTTCATAATCTTTTCATAATAGATAGTTGTTTTTTTTTCGTTTTGGCAATGCTCATATATTTTGAAATGTAGCATTTATTTTGCATTAGTATCTTCTCCTAAATACAATCATTTAACTTTGTTTTTATGTAATGAAAATGTAGAAACTTTGAAGAGAGTGAAAGATTTAAAAAAAAACTCAGTGTATTTATTTTGTGTGTAAACATTACAACTATTAGACAAATAGAACATAACTTCATTTTCAAATTCTGAACGATTCTTTGGAATCATCATTTTACATAATGCATTTAATATATAAGGGATTCGAACTCAGACTTTCACACGACCCTCAACTCTCCATGCCATCTCATATTGCTGACCCACCTGATCACACACATCATATTTTGGATGAAATAGACGGCTAAAGAGTTGTGGGTTGGAGTAGTTTAAAACCTGTCCATTAAAGTATGAAGATTGGCTATCTTAATATAAAGCTGAGCACTGATTGTTTATATGTGTGGACATAGTAATCTGGACCAACTGATGATTGCTGGTTTAGCATGAAATACGAATATTGGTGATTATTTATTTTTTCAACATGTGTGTGATCAGATGGGTCAGCAATATGAAATGGCATGGAGAGTGGAGGGTCGTGTGAAAGTCTGAGTTCGAATCACTTACATATTACATTATATGTGAAGGTGTGTGTAAGCCTATACAGTGTATTAAATAATGTATTTAAATTATATTAATCTTCACAAAATAATAGTAAGATTGCTGATAGCAAATCTGAAGAATAAAACAAATAATTTCATAAAAAGTGTTTTTTTTTTTAAATTCTAATTTAATAAAAATGATAAGAATATCAAAAACTGACTATAACTTTTATATTTATTAATTTGATAATATTTATTGTTTATATACAATGAGTTTAATAATTTTTTTGTTTTATTATAAACATTGTTACACTTGTAAGACAACTGTGGTTTCAAATATATTTATAAGTTTTGGCGAATTTTTAAAAATGTTAAACTACTAAACGCTTGTTTGTCTAATTCAATTAATTGTTCCAGTTAAAAATAGATAATTTTAATACCTTAAATTTTTTTTTTTAAGAAAACAATAAGTCAAATATATTTAATACTTTTAAAATCAGGTACTTTTTTTTTTTTCAAAGTGAAATTATCATGTTACTTTGCCAACCTAATGTTATGCAATCATTATTACTATTAGTAATAATAGTAGTAGTAGTAATAGTAGTATTAATTAAAGGGGAAGGGGGTACTTAAATTTAAAAAATGAATCTTTTATTAAAGTCAGAAATCATTTATGTTTTCGCATCTACGTTTTGTTTTGTTTTTTAAATTAAAAATCAATGATATTTTTTATTTGCAGCAATACTAAATAAAAAGCAAATAAATGTCTTTATTTATTTATTTTTCTCATATGTCATAGCACCGGCCGGGACGCGAACCCACAACCGTCTGCAACCAACCACTTGCTTGCAAGGCGGCTGCGATGACCTCTCGGCTAACAACGCTTGACAAGTAAATGTCTTTATATTTAAAAAATAAATGGTAATTTTCACTTCTATCGTATTGTTAAGATTAAGGATGTATTGACAAAAACCAAAAACATAATGTGTGTATGTAAATATATGATTGTTCTTTCTTCAGCAAGCTATTAAAAGTGAATAGAAACCAACGTCTATCTTACATAAAAGTATGAAAGTGGTAATATAAGTTTCTTCTTCTTCTTCCTTTTCCTATGTATTGATTTTTACTTTAACATGACAGTCGAAACTGTTAGTTTTGATATAAATAAAGAGTATTGGTATAAAGTGTTTAAGAAATTTGTAAATGGTATGATAAAAGTGGTGTAATAGAAAAATACTGATTTATCAGTAAAGATATAAAAATCACTCCATATCTCTAAAAGTTTTTATAGCAGTTTTGCAAAAAATATTTTGTGGATTAGAATGGAAAGCTAAAGGAATAGAAGTAAATGGGAGATTATTTAAGTCATCTGTATTTGTACATGATGTAGTTATTTTTGCAAATAATGCCTTAGAGTTTGAGAATATTGTAAGAGTTATCAGATGAAAGTGAAAAAGTAGGACTAAATGCAAATATTAAAAAGTCTAAAGTAATGTACAATGGATTTTCTCAAAAGAAGAAGATAAAGATTGGTAGTGAGGAGTTAGAAGAAGTTAACTATTATAAATATCTTGGTCATATTATTACTACAGATGGAACATAATGGATGAAATTAAACATAGAATTAGGCTTGGTTGGAGAGCTTTTGATAGAAATAATTTAATATTAAAAGAAAATATTCATACGTGTTTGAAAAAAAAGGTTTTTTATAAATATATTTTACCACTTCTTAATTATGAATTTGAAACGTTGATATTCACAAAAGACCAATACAGAAGTTTCAGACCACTTCATAAGTAAGGACAGTTGCATGTTAAGAGCAACAAGAAGAGATTGAAAACAAAATATATGGGTTAGAGAACAAACAAATTTTCTGACTTCGCTGGAAGAATTAAGAAACCGAGGTGGAGTTGGGCTGGAAATATATTTCTATAAGAGATGATAATAGATAGGAATCCAAATCTTAAACTGTATTCCAACACCTAGAAAGAAACCATATGTAAGATGCATGAAATAAGAAAATATTCAGGATGATGTGGAGAAGACAGACCAGAGATCAGAGAAGTTGATTGAACTTGGTGAGATCTTCAATCGGCAATATATCAATGATGATTAAAAATAATGATGATGATGAACATATTTAATGAAATGAAGGTCAATTGCAAAGTAAGTGTATTATAAAGAAAGAGGATGTTCTGAAATTTTGAGTAGAGTTGAAATGAAAGATGCATTGGTAAAATTTAAAAAACCATTTATATACATATATTTACAAGTTTTTGCTTTTATCAGTGCATTAGTATAAACATATAAAACCAAGTACTGTACATAAATTCCAAAGTAAAACTCTAGCCAAAATCAAAATCATTATAAATTATGTAATAAATTTAATTGATCATTATATTATTATATAAATAATTAAATTCTAATAAAAATTGATATAGTTTATTATTAGTAATTACATTTATTATTATATATATATAAACATATGTTGTGGGTTCATCCATGAAGATTTTAATTAGATATTCCAACATTTCAATTTGATCACACAAATCCTCAACTGGAAAATGAAAACATATAATTGTAGAGGTGCTTCAAACAGTGTCTATAATAAGTTATAAAGATGCTGTGACCCATGAAAACATTCATTCATTCATTTTTTTTTTTATATATATATATATTATATATATATATATATTATATATATATATATATATATATATATGAAAAACAAAAACTAAGTTTTAATCACATTAAAACCTGCTGATGCTTGTATTTATGATCAATATAGATGGCATTTTTACCAAAAACATGATCAAGCGTTTGTTTACATAAACGATCAAAGAGTCAGTTAATTCTGACTCTTTGATCGTTTATGTAAACAAACGCTTGATCGTGTTTTTGGTAAAAACGCCATCTATTGATCATATATATATATATATATATATGATCACTAGATGGAACTTATCAATAGCTCTAATCAAGCTTTTATTTTATAAGTGTTGAAAGAGAAAAAAATTCAAAATGTCTATCAGGGGTCCCTATCTCCAAACCAATTGGTTTTGAGCTTGTGGATCACCTCAATAAAGTGCTGGGACTCTAGAAATTAGACCTAAAATACCAACTCAAAAGTCAGCATTTATAAAACACATTTCTATCAATTTGAAAGCATAAATTTATCAGACACATAATTGCCTTCAATTGAATCCAGCCTAACAAACCAGAGAGCTATATGGGTCTGAATTCAGCTCACTTTCACCATATAGTAATAGCCTCTGCAATATATAGCATTGCAAAAGTGTTCAAAGGTACACTTATAATAATTAAAACAAGTCATAAATTTCATAACTTGCTTTTAAGCTTGCATTTAAAGATCACTAGATGGAGCTTACCAATAGCTCTAATCAATAGAAGTTGGGCAAATAATGAAAACATCTGTTTTATTAATAACATATTTTTGACATGATGTAACACAGAAATTAAAATGCATTTCAGCATAAAATTAGTTGTTCTTGCATATAAAATCTCATGAAAGTAATATAAGAAGCACCTGAAAGGAAATTGGCATCCAATTTTATGTAAACATATGAGAGAAAATATCAAGCAATTTTGAAGTTTATACATAAAACTATTGCATTGTTGAATTAATCAAGATCAGTCTTAGAAATAATGAGTGCATTTACTAAAGACTTGAGGGAAAAACTTATAAAACCATCATATAAAAATAATGTAAAACATATACACGTAAAGGAATAAACCATTTCAATGATAACTATCATATTAATAAGATGGTGGTATCAAAATGTCAGTTCCTACTAAAACACTAAATCATTAGCTTTATAAAAATATATGGATGAACTATTTCAGTCATTGATTTTATATTTATTGATATGAAATAGAAACAATTCTAGCATGAATATAGGAATTCGACAATAGTTAATAAATCATTTACTCTTTTTTCAATAATTGTGAAGATATATGTACAGAATATACTAAAAGAAGCCTATCAATCTAACTGCCCCCTTTTAATTGTAAAAAGATGATTATAAAGAAGTCATGTTTTGGTTAGGGCAATATTATATTTTTTTATCCAATCCATTATCGTCTAGTACATATCATCCTGCAAATGTGTAATGTTTTAGGTAATCATATATATCAGAAGATGCCTACAGTATTTTCAGACAGCATTGTTTTCTTCAAATATATTTTAATCCATATAGCAAATGAGTAGCTTAACATCATGGTGATGTTAAACATCTCCCAATGACTTCTTTAAATTACAAATCTAAATATTACTGAATTTGTATAAAATATTTTTCATCAGGTTTCTTTAAAAATTGAATCATTTCTTCAAGAGAAATAACAATCTTTTTTCTTATTCAATGATGTCTAAGAAGTTTTGCCTAAAATCTATCTACTGCTTCAATAAATATAAATTCATATTCTACTTTCTTTATTTAAACATTTATTTTCTGGATGATTTTAGCACCAAAATTTTTGAATGCATATCTTTGCATCATCCCCTTAAAATAACCCCAAATAAACTTATTCCTAAATTATTGAATAAGTAAACTCCTGTTTCATGTTATTCATAAGTCTAGAGTAAGTCTAACTTTTGTAATAACACAAAATTATAAGAATAATCAAATAAAAATATGTCCTACTACATTATTTTGTCGATTTACTGAAAAATGTAACAAATAATAAAATAAAAGTTTGAGAAATTCAAAATTTGAATAAAGAATATATATATTTTTTATTGCATCATAAAATAAACACCAAGTCATTTCACAAGAAAAAAAATATTTTAATATACATTTTATAAAAACATAATTGCTAAGGATGTTTAGTTTTTGAAAGTCACATTCCAATTATTCTGTCCAGATAACAATTATATTGCATTAGAATGTTATAAACATTTTATTGTATTATTACAGCCTTCATGCAAGTTTGGTTAAAATTTCTTTACATATACAAAATTAATTTATATATATATACAAAACTATTTCCAGTGTATACATCTATCTGAAATAAATATCAAATCATCTCAAATATTAAGAAAGTTTTAGCTGTGCCCTCTATGAAATAAACATTTAAAGCCCACGTCCCAAAACAGCTAGTTCAAAAAGGTATAAACTTCCAGTTATGCCCTTTATGAAATAAATGTTTTGAGATGTGGGCTCTAAACATTTATCTCACAGAAGACATAGCTGAAAATTTTTTTAGTTTGAGGTGATATGATATTATATATATTAATCAATCAAAGTTTAAACAAATGAGTCAATCAAATCACCAATTATAAATGTTTATCACCTTTGATATCAATTATCAGTCATTCAATCCCTTCAGAATAAATGTCTATGATTTAAAATATCAGTCATCAATGATATGCAAGCCCATAGCATTCCATTATAATGTCTACATTATCAATGACAAAATAAAATACTTTTTAAGTAGAAAATAATCAATGACTTGATCTTAAAATATTTAACAATTTAATAATTAAGCAGAATGGAAAGTAGCTATAAATTACAACACCTGAAATATTAATTAATTTATTATATTGTAATCCAAATACTTAAAATGGTGGAATAATCCTGAAACAATTGCCTTGGAGAAGTTTATCGGTTGGCTTGTTTAAAGTTTGTTTGAATAGTGAATTGGATTGGATGTATTATTTTTAGTTTAGCAATATGCACATTTGGATTTTATATATATATCTGAGGGTGGAGCAAAATGAAAGAGACAGTGAATATTGACTCTGACGTTTATGTAAACAAATACGCTTGTTGGAGGTCTTGGTAAAGCTCCATCTATTGATCATTAATTAATACAAGCGATAGCAGGTTTTTATGTATATAAAACTTGTTTTGTTTTTCATATATATATATATCAGACTAATTTGGGAATATGTTGCAAAAGTGTTGAAAGTATACTTGATACAATAAATCATTCTAAATTTTATATTTAAAACCTGTTTTAGTATATATATAAAATAACAATAAAAATAATAAATATAATAGTAATTAATAATTATATACAATCTTTCAATATACAGAAGTACTTTCAGTTAATTCCTTAACCTGCCTCAACTAATTACAGTTATATTTATTATTTTTATTGTTATTTACAACTAACAGGCATTTTGCTACATATATATAATATAAATAAAATATCCATTAATTAGAAGAAAATTGTAATCATAATAACAATACTAAAATGTAATGGTAATAAACTATTATAAACAGTCTTTTGAGGCAGGTTTAAGAAATTAACTGAAAGTACTTCTGTGGATTGAAAGACTGTTTATAATAATTTATTATCATTATATTTTAGTATTTTTATTTTATTATATATATATATATATATTGAAAGCAATCAATTATAATTATATTTTAGTATTTTTATTTTATTTATATATATATATATATTGAAAGCAATCAATACTTAAACCAGACTAATATTAACAACAATCAACAATCTCAATCTATTGTCAAGTCAACCTTCTTTCAACAATAAAGGTGAAAATCCACTTTTATTTATGGACTGATAGGTTTGTATAGACACTAAAGATCGCAACTTAACCACAAAGAATGAAATTATTAATTCAAAAAAGCTTAAATAAATCTCATTAAACAAGTAAATATAACCTGTTCTGAAAACAGTCTAACAAATAGTTAATTATAACTCTCAAACTGCATTTCAATAATAATTACTTTTGTGTGTAAACAAATTAATTAAACTTCATATATTAATTTATGACATATAAAAAATGTAACAATCTTTCAAGGGCAATTATTGATTTTAAAAAAACAATCTCTGTTAGTAAGTTGAAATTAACTTTATTCAATATTATTATATATTATACTTAATTTAATTTATTTGAAAACGTTATTTAAAATGGTTGTGATAAAAAGCTCTGTCTTGTTTACTATTATTAAATAGTGCAAAGATAGTTTTAGTTAAATTACCACTAAATATTATGTTCAAATTTTAATATCAAATTACATGGTGTAATGGAATTTATGTAAAAATTATGTCACTGCATAGTGTGGGGTGCTAGTTAGTTTTTGTGGGTTAGTGAAAAAATCAGTCATTACATAAACAGGTACTCAGAAAAGAGAGATTTTTTTTCCTGATTTATTCTTGAAAGATCATACATAATTCAATCAGACTAGCCAAAAAAATAAACACTAATCCAATGGTTTCACTGTTACATGCAGAATTCTCAAGTGTAAAGAATTACAAAATAACAACATATTTAAACTAAACATTACCCACAATTCCATTTACTTCCCATACATCCTTAATATTAAAATAACTTTTAAATAAGTTAATGGCTTCAGAATCATACATTTTTAATAATGATGATTCTTTAATTCTTCTTGCAGGATCAAGTACCTTTTCATAATCTACAAATCCAAAGCAGAAGGCAAATTATATTTAATGATCCCTTTAATAACTTCTCTCAATACTTCAATAATTCTGTGTTTAAATCACTTATTAATTCAGGTTGTTCTTTTGATTTCTATGAATCCAAAGTTTGTTCCCGATGAATTATATTTATTTTGTTAAACATTTTGTATAAAATTGACACCTGATAGATCTGTAATTTTAAATATCTTCTTTATCATCCTTTTTAAACATCAATATTATTATTGCATGCTTTCATTCATGTAGTCCTATTTATAATTTAAACATTTGTATATAGTTTTCCTCAACAATTTTTTTGTTTCTTCATCTGGTTTTTTAAAGATATCGATAATAATTCCATCACTTCCTGGAGCTTTTTCCTTCTTTATAGATTTGATTATGTCTGATCTTTTCATCTAAAATAATTGGTAATTCAGAAAATGTACTAACTGTAGTGGTTTCTTTGTTTTTTATTATTCTACCATTCTTTAAAAAACTCTCACTCATAGCATAACATCATCTCTTTTTAGTAAATTCCATCTTTCATTTTTATCACTGAAATAACTTTTCTTCCATTATCAAGGCATTATTTTATATCTTTAAAACATTTATTCTCTTATACCCATTATATTTCAGTTGAAGTTAGGAGATATAAAAGTACTGAAGAAGACTGCTGGGGCAACCGAAATTGTAAACTGTAAAAGAGGGTGGCAAATAAAGCATTGTGTAACAGTAGTAAAGTGCATGGTTGATTTAGTATTGTATGGTATATTTCATATATCATTGTCAAATCTTTTTTTCACTATTAAGCATAACTAGGCACACCTTTTAATACTATTTATTTTCTTCCACAATGACTTATTGTTTCAGTTGAAAATTTACTGACAAATTGCAGGCTTTTTTGTACCAGATATATTTTCTGCAGTTCTTAAAAAAGTATCAGTTATATTCTTATTAATCTCAATTAAATTTGAAACAACTTCAAAGGTTTTGGATAATTTAAAACAATTAGAAAGTTATAATTTAAATAAAGTGAAGTGTCCGTAAAGATTAGAAATATCAACTATCAATAGAGATTTTTAATATATTTTTTATCGCTTTATTTATACATTTACAATATATTTCACATTTCTGTGCTGAACTTATTAAGAACATTACAATTTATATATATATATATATATATATATATATATATATTGTAATGTTCTTAATAAGTATATATATATATATATATATGATCAATAGATGGAGCTTTACCAAAATCTCTGTACAAGCGTTTTGTTTACATAAACATCAAGAGAGTCAGAATTCAATATCTCTTTCATTGTCTCCACCTTCAGATCAGCTGATTTCAAGCTAATTTGGCTTTCATCAGTGAAGGGTAGAGACTAGAAACTAGTTCTAAATACTAAGTCTCAGCTTTTATGAAACAAGTTCCTATCAGTTTGCAAGCATGAATTTTTCAGACACATAATGTCTTCAAATCCAGCCTAACAAGCCAGATAGCTATATGGGTCTGAAATCAGTTCAGTTTCACCACATAGTAAAAGCCTCTGCAATATATATCATTGCAAAAACCTTCAATGGTACATTTATGAAAAACAAAACAAGTTATAAATCACGTAACTTGCTATAGCTTGCATTTATGATCAATAGATGGAGCTTTACCAAAATCCTGTACAAGCGTTTTGTTTACATAAACATCAAGAAAGTCAGAATTCAATATCCCTTTCTTTGTCTCTACCTTCAGATTAGCTGATTTCAAGAAAATTTGGCTTTCATCAATGAAGGGTAGGGACTAGAAACTAGATCTAAACACTAACTCTCAGTGTTTATGAAACAAGTTCCTATCAGTTTGCCAGCATGAATTTTTCAGACGTGTAATGTCTTCAATTCTGAAATCAGTTCAGTTTCACCACATAGTAAAAGCCTCTGCAACATATATCATTGCAAAAACCTTCAAAGATACATTTATGAAAAACAAAACAAGTTATAAATCACATAACTTGCTATATCTTGCATTTATGATCAATAGATGGAGCTTTACCAAAATCTCTGTACAAGCGTTTTTGTTTACATAAACATCAAGAGAGTCAGAATTCAATATATATATATATATAGTTAATCTAAATATAATCCAATTTTGTTGTACATTTATTTGGATGTTTTCAATGACAATTTCTGTTTAATGGTTTTCACAAAGAAAGAATTCATAATATACAATTTTTCTATCTCTATAAATTCGACATACCTGTGTCTACTCTCACTTCTTTACCATAGTTAAATATAATGAACACTTTTCATCTTATAATCATTTTCCAATTCTAGTAACTAAGTCTTGCATGGCAACTTAAAAATGTTATTTTATGTAATCAAAAGCATTTATGCAAGAATCCTCCATTTCGGCATCACAATAAAAATTTGTTGGAACATAAATTTGAATTATATGCATTTGATATCATCCATAAACTTGAATAAATCTGTCTGATATATTATCAATTTTCATATTTTTCAACCACTTTTTACTTATAATGAATCCAATTCCATTTGTGCTTTCAATACCTGAACCTTTATGGTGAGTTATTTTTAATCCCTTATTTTTTTCACAAAATCTAACAACAGCCCATTTAATACTAGACAGTTTATCTTTCAATTCATGTATTTATACTTCACTTGAAAGTGAGCAGCCACTGTAAATATCACACATGATAACTATTTCTTATGCTTACACAAGCTATTAAAAGAGAGGCAAAAACCACAATGGGTAATCATAAAAAATAGTGAATATATATTTAGTGGTTTAATATCAAACCTACCCATAGAATAAGGGTGAATATGGTTATTAAAGAACAAAAGACAACAAAATATATAGATTTTGAACTGGTTTCAGATCTATATGACTATGCAAGCCTAATGGACTTGGAATGAATACATTAATGGGTTTTCATTTTGGATTTATAGCTTTATAGTTAACAAAAAATATATAAGGTGGCTGCTAGAAGGTTGCATTAGCTCCTAAGATCTAGGTGCAGTGCTTTCAAATCCAAGGCTCTTCACTGATAAAAGACAAACTAGAAACTAGTCTGGGAATATTGAAGGATTAGGCACTACTTAGTGATTTTAAGCACAAACTTTCTTACATCCATTGATCACTAAGACTTGCACTGGGTGGCACTAATGAATGGAAAGTTTTGCCTTAATTGTAAATATGTAAATAAAAAAATAATCATTGACTGATAACCTGGATCTACAATCAGGAAATCCTTAGTGATCTCCACTTTTGGCCAACAAATTTTGCCTTGGCTGATGTCTTTATGGCTTTCTGGAAATAAATGCTAGAATTTGCTTTGGCTGTCATGATTGAAAATTTCTAATAAAAAAATTATTCACACATTTTTATCCTGCCTTAAACAAAACTCAATAGTTAAAAATTAAAAGGTAACTGCAAAGAATGACTGTAATGTTGCTTGATCTCTAAATGCAGAGGTAAAAAGCTGAGACTCACCAAATTTACTGATGCATGTTGGCAAGCAGCCTATCCATATCTTACCATAAAAATAATCACAGAGCAATATTAGTTCAGTAATGAAAACTTATGAAGAGACATTAGAAATTTGCCACACTAAAGTTTCTTTAAAGCTTCAAAAAATTATATAAATACATCAATATATAACAACAATATTTCTACATATTTATTACAACAATAATACAAAAAAGCTTTTCTTGCGTTGTTAGCCGAGAGGTATCGCAGCCACCATGCAAGCAAGTAGTTGGTTGCAGATGGGTGTGGGTTCGCATCCTGGCAGATGCTATGACATATGAAAAAAAAAAAAAGCTTTTCTAGGCAAAATTTTATGTTCATCTCAATGTGACTGTTAATTGTTTTAAAGCTTCAATTTACAAAGCTTTAAATTCATTTGTACCCACATTGAGAAGGATGTAAAATATTTGCAGAGAAATTTTTTTTTCTATTATTGTTCTAATAAATGTATAAAATTATTGATGTCATATTATAGTATTTTATATTATTTATTTAAAAATTATATCAAATAACAACATGATGGATTGAATTTCTTGCCATTTTTGATTATATTGGTATATAATATATATGCATGTGCATAAAGTTCAATTTTTTAATCCATTCATTGTATGATTGAAGATGTGAATAATCCCTGAGTCTAGTGATTTACAATGAATTAAAAATATTATATATATAATATTTTTTTATAAAAATGAATCTAAATGAGTAACTATAATAATGTTATTTTATCCATGTTTATAAATGCATTCTAATCATTAAGTCAGCGGTCCCCAACCTTTTTGCACTTAAGAGCACATTGTGATGTGATGATGATGAATTATGGCTTCTCCTTAAACGAAGTCAAGAATACTTCAGCAATTATGCCCAGATAAACCTGTTAGCCACTTTATTTTACATTCCCCACTCTAAATTTACCCATAATCTGCTCTATCCCATTTCCACAACATAATCTTTGTCAACTCTATAACCTTTATATCTAAATCCCCCTTATCTTTTCCCAAACCCAGCATAAAAACCAATAATTCACTTTCTGTATAATCACTCTTTTCATATTTATTTTTCCACAACTTCATTATATGTACCCTTTCTGTTTTCAAACATTTAAATTCAATTAACAA
The DNA here is from genome assembly GCA_028023455.1 of Epiperipatus broadwayi. Lineage (NCBI taxonomy): Eukaryota > Metazoa > Onychophora > Udeonychophora > Euonychophora > Peripatidae > Epiperipatus > Epiperipatus broadwayi. The sequence goes on from JAQFVV010000004.1 coordinate 3,288,315, forward strand.
ATGCCTAACATTTTCTATTCCTTCCTTACATAATTTACAAAATAAATCACCCATATTTTTCCATTTACTTGTATATTCTTTTGTAGCTAAAGATCCTGTTTGAGCCTTAAACAATAAACTACTTTCCTTACTATTATCATATATTAACTCACACCTAATATTCTGTTTATTTCTATATATATTTAAACTCTTTTTACTCTCTATACTATTTCTCCATCTCTCTAACTCCCTATTCTTTATTAATAAATTTATTCCTTTATCCCATTCCTTACTACTATAACACTCAACAATCCTCTTAACACAATCATCCCATCTTTTGTACAAATATACTGATATAAATTCTTTATGTGATGTAATGTGATGTATTTGGCTTCTCCTTAAATGAAGTCAAGACTGGTCAGGTGGCGGCACCATTTACTTTTTCAATGTAAATATATAGTTGGATATTGTTAATAATACACATAATGTACAAAAAAATATTTATTTCAAAAATAAAAATTTAACATTTGATTACAATGTAATACAATAATTTATAAGAAATTTTAAAAATTAAATTTATTTGTATCAGATAAATAATTTTTTATTATGTTCGGATAGCGGTGGGCACGCGTAAAATGGTCTGTGGGCGCCATGGTGCCCACGAGCATAGGGTTGGGACCCCTGCATTCGGTCATGTAATTATGTGCAAAAATGGAGTGTTTTTTGGATATTCTATTAGACCAAGAAATGATAAAATAATACATTAAAATACATAACCATATAATTCAAACAATTAAAAATCTCATTTTTCTCTTTTCTTTATAAAAACTTTATTTCTTATATATATATATATATATATATATATATATATATTGAAAAGAAAAAAAAGGATGGAGTGGTGATTAGAGGGTTTTAAACAGAAGTAAAATACATAAGTCATAGGGTTTACTTACAGAATTTGTTCAACACTTTTGTTACTATTTTAAATGCTTTTCTTATATAACATATAGGTAATGATCTCATCATAATAATGGTGGTATATGCTCAATAATATTATAATGTAAATGTTCAATGTTGTTCATTTATTCTGATCACATAGACATATTCACGGTACTTTTTTATATCCCTTTAAACAAACAATCTATAAAGAGACTTTAAGAAATTGATCTGCAATATTAAGCTTAGATAATAGTTATGTATCATCATTAGATAGTTTCTTCAAAGGCCTACAAAATGTATAGTTCATGTACAAATACTGATTGCTAACACAACTCTGTTATTGGCTTACAATTTGAAGGAAACTATATGTTAAATTTGGCAATAGCTTGACTGTGATTTCAGATTTCATATGCTCTGTCCAAAAGTCACCTTGAACTATTATATAAATTTACATTTACTTTTAAATGATAACTCAAACCTACTAAAAGCAAATTAATATAAAAAAATATGCATAGTATATATATAAAAAATAAAAATAATGAAATTCTCTTGGTGCAAAGAAAAAAAATAAAGTAGCAATATATTAGAAGATTACTATTTTATAGAATAAAAAATAAGCATTCCATTAGGTAACTGGATATTTTAGGCATTTTATAAATGATATGTCAGACAATTAATGTTTCTTCATTATTTAGATGTACATATTCTTCTTTATTTTTTATAAAAAAATATCAATTGTGTATCTCAATAGTTCTAAATTAAGATTCCAAATGAGTAATTCTGTTTATAATGTATAGAATGTTGGCAAAAGGAAATTTATAATATCAATATATTTTTTTTGTATGATAGATATGTGATTCTTCATAAAGACTCTGACTAAGAAATCAATAAAGTTGACTATAAAATACTACTGAAAGAATAAAAATGTGGTCACATGCTGAACATGGTGGATGATATTTGACACTGCTTCTTGCACATGTCTGAAACTGATTATATCTAAAGATAAATTTGACACAAAAGATTTAGTGTTTAATGCACAATAATTTCAAATATACTCAGATATTTGTGACAGATAATAATAAAATGAGAGCTATCTTAACCTTCATGAATAGTCCCAAAAAATCTATGCAGAGTATATCTCAAGAGTTATTCATAGCAAGAATATCATGTAAATTGGAATTGACTACATACTTTCAATAAGAATTTTAGAGGACAATTCAAATTCCTAAGTTACAATTCTTTGAGAAAGACTTGTTAATTTGAGGACTGAAGAAAATAAACATGGCCAATCAGTATCATGAATTTACTTTAGATCTATCTTGTAATGTGTTTTCTTAATTTTTCGTCAATTCTTATTTTTATATTATTAATCATATTTTCTAAAAAAAAATGATAATTCAAAATTAATACTTATGGTAATTATTATTCCATGTATAAAAATAACTATTATAAATTTGGGGGGAAAAAAGGTTTAAAATAAAATGTGATCAATAAGTCTCTATAAAGAATTTGTATTTATTCAAATATTTTTTAACAATGATTATTTTCTAATTACCCTAATATAATATTAATTACAATTTTTTAAAAAAGGCATTTAAATACATGCAGTTCATATGTATGCATGCATGTATGTATGCATGTGTGTGTGTATCTTTCTGTTAATTTCTTAACCTTCTTCAAGTGAAAACCATTCAAATTCAAATTTAGTAGAAATAAATGTCATCATGTTATATTCCAACATTCATGAATTTTAATGTTGGCACATTATTTGCTAATTAAAGATATCCTATTTTTATTTATTAAAATTACATCTAATTTTTCTTTTTTTATGATTTCTCTTGAAGAATATTAGTATTTTCCAGTTTGAAATTGAAAGTAAATACATGTTTTTCATGAACAAAGAAAACAGATGTTACAATTAAATCTTTATTACTTTTATTATTTTATACATTTACATAACAATTGTTGCTCTTTTAACCTTTTCGGAAGACTACATCTCCATTTACATATAAAATTTTATACAAATATCACTTTTTTTGTTTAAAAAATAACTTATTTTTTGAATTATTTATCAGTCTATTTACATTAGGTAGAACCCAAAATGAAATATTATATAAATCGCTAAAAGTGTTTGCCAAATTTGTTATTGATTCTTTGAAATTTATTGAAGATAATATTGTAGTTTCTTTTGACAGTAAATATTACAAAATGTCTAAAGGTTGATGCATGGCTCTTCCTGTATTGCAAAAATTTGTAATTTTGTTTTGTCTACATATGGAGAGAAAATAGATATTAAAAATTACAATATGTTGAGAATATTTTTGTCTGTGTCTTGTGGATGAGTTAAACAAGTTAAATAATTTCAAATAAACTATTGAAAAAAAAACCAGAATAAAGCTATTAAATCAGTTGATTTGTATATTACAAGAGATGATGGTTTATTAAGTTATAAATTGGTAATCAAACCATTGCAGAGTACCAGTTATATTTATAAAATGGTATATCTTATTATTTTCCTGAATGTTTGTGATGATTATATATTAGATATGAAAATATGTTAGACTATTTCCATCATCTATCAATAAATGTTGAATACATAAAAAAAATTTAAAACTTTATTTCAAACTTTTCAAATACAAACAATTTGTTAGTAATAACCCACAAATAGACAACATTTCAAATATTATTTTCCATTCTTCTTCAGATGTTGCTGGCATGACCAATGACAATATTAGCATAGGAGTTAACCTTTCTCCTTTAGATTCTCGGATATTGAATTTTAAGGCAATGTGCCAAACCAACTGAGTTATTCTATCAAAAGCAACAGATAGTAGAAATTTAATATATTTATATATGAGTATTAGTTCAAATCCTTCTGAATTCTTCATTAATACTTTTTCATAAAAGCAAGATTAATTAGAGGCTTCCATACATTGTGTATTGCCACACTAGGTTGACTTGGAGGATTATTTATCATTGTCATATGAACAGCTTCCTTGAGTTTTCTTCTTTACAACTTTTTCTTTTTATTCAATATTTTATATTTTCACAATTGAATGTATGATCATTAGTACATACATGGTCTTCTATTGTAGACACATCTGCTTATTTTCTCTTTTAACCAGTAGTTTGTGTTCTTTCAATCACTGTTCATGTTATTATGAAAATGATAAATCATAAAATATTGAAACATTTACAAAAGAGTTGATTGAAATTTATTATAATGTTAAGCAAATTTATTGTACTTTACCTCAATTTAAAAAGAAATATGATACTTTAAAGGAACAAAAAGTGAATGATAAAAAATGAATAGCTATTCAATATGTTTCAATTTTTAAAAATATATATAGAGAGTGATTTATATAATACTTCATTTACTGTTCCACCTAATGTTAATTGATTGGTAAATAATTTTTAATATATAATTTTTACACAAAATAGCAAATGTCTATCAAATTTTATGTAAGTGCAGGATTTCATACATAGGTGAATCTACGTGTAGTCTTGAGAAAAGGTTAAATGAGCATCAATTGTTATATATATAAAAATAAGAGTAATAACTATATTACAAAAACACATATGAGTTTACTTTCAATTTAAACTGGAAAATACTAAGATTCTTCATGAGGGGAGAAACAATAATAAAAGAAAAATTAACAAAGCAATTTTGATAAATAGAAATAGGATATATGTGCTAATATTTACTTTTGCTAAATTTGAATTAAAATGGTTTCTAGTTGAATAAGGTTAAGAAATTAGCTGAAAGTACTTCTGTGGTTCTTTATAGTTATATATATCACCGTTATAATTCTTTATTTTTATTATGCATATATATTGCACTATATAATATAAAAAAATGTCCGTTAATTAAAACAAAATTGTAATCATAATAAAAAAATATATAATAATAAATTTAACGTAATTGATAACGTTTGCTTCTGCTTTGTTTTTTTTAATTTAATGGCAGTTGAGGCAGGTTTAAGAAATTAACGGAAAGTACTTCAGCAGATTTAAAGACTGTTTATAATAGTTTATTACTGTTAAATTTATTATTTTTTTATATTGCACTATATATATATATGCCTGCTTAAATATATGGACACAAATACACACAATTAAAACTAATAATTAAAATTTAAAAAGTAATTCAAAATTATTAGAAAAAAGGCTATAACTTATTAATTATTTTAAAAATAAATGTTTTAATTTAAATATATTAAAAACTTTTCCGTGCACTATTTTACGGGAAAGTTGGTAAAAATTTATCCCTCATTAAATATATTAAACAATTAATCATTTACTAATATATATATAAGTAAACAGAAACACAAAATGATGTACATAATAATAATAAAAAAAGAGCTTTTAAAGCTGGTCTTTACTTGATTAATAGGTCAACATTCTCACATTATTAATATTACATCTCTTGCTTCACACCAGGAAGAGGTATTTGTGTTTATGAATGTGAAGGACATGATAATTTCTCACTAATCTTAAGATGTTGCAAAATAAAGACTTTTTTTTTTTTTTTAGGAATATAAGTAGATACTAAATAAAGTAATAAATTTATAAAAGATAATGTCTTAAATAGTCATTCTACAAAAATGCATAAAGCAAAAAATACACCTTTTGAATCATCATTAAGAGACCCTCCAACCATTAAATTGAAAAAATGAAAGATAATTAAAAATATTAAAATTGAAACTACATCTTGAAATAAATTATAAGTCGAACGACATCGAAATGCATATTTATTTTATCTTTTCTTAATACAATTTGAAGTAGTACACTATTTTATAAACAGCAAAGGTAATAACTTGAGCTTCTTTAAAATAACAGTCATTTATCACTGTAATTAAAGTGGTTGGTTCCTTTTTTTACTTATTTTAGGCTAACACAATTTTAAGTTTAAGTTTACATGGTGAGTGAAGAGTCTGTTGTTTATACTGTTGTTAAAAACTGATTCTCACACTTTGCTGAAAGCGGAAGACTCATCATCATGATGTGATGGTTGTCATAGTAACAACCACTTGCTGTTGCCAGAGCTAACTGAAAAAGGAGGAGTTTCAAAAATCAATACGACCAATCACATTTAACAACTTAAAAACTGTTTGGCATCTGTTTTTTTTTTTTAAAAAACTGAACCTTCTAATTCTTCAGGTTGATCTCAGGAGGGTCCTCTATATTCTTGATCTTTACCGATTCCCCAATCTCACCTGCATTTACAAACCTGTTTGCTTTATCTCTAAAAAAAAAATAAAAATGGAAAAACACTTAAGAAAAACATGGTTGCTCTCTCTCTTAACCCACGCTGGGTCTCAGCTGCTTGGCAAAGTCTGCTAATCCTCTTGTATATCATATGGTTTTGATTAACCTTTTGAATGACCTAAGGTTTCTCCATTTATATATGCCATGAGTGTTTTTATTTGAATATAAATTTTCTTTAAGAAAGCATTATTTCGTTAACACTAATTAAAAACATTATTGGAATGAAAAGAAGTCAATATTACGCATATAAAATTTCCAAATATTATGTCTTGTTATATATATTAATCATTATACAGAGCAAATACAAAATCTTATTTTAATTACTAAAATTATTGTATATTTTTCTGTAAGTAGTTAAAATATTATTAACAATTGTTAAATATAATATATTTTTAAAGAAATAAGATGTTTCTTCAAAAAAAAAAGTAATTTTTATATATGTGCATACGCGTGTATATAGTTATGTACACATAAAAAACATGCGTATGACTTAGCTAGAAGTAAATGCTAATAGAATAATTATTTTCGAAAGCCAATTTTGAATACACATTTGTTTCATACACCGATGTAATCCACAATCAAATATTCTTTTGCATATATAAATTAATAATCATTGTGATTACTGATAATCTCAAAACAGATATCGCAAAGGCAAATTTGTTGCTATCGATACGTCAAAACTTTTTTTTTCTTACAGGAGGGGATGTTGGTTAATTTTTTTTTATTAAACCTATATTTCTTTTTATTGTCTATATCTATTTTTATATTCACCTCCAACAGAATGTTTTAGTTTGTCGTCTATAAAAACAGATAAACTCACATTTTAAAAAATAGCAATTGTTTATTTGATTATTTTAATATACAAATAATGAAATATACCAAAATTCATATGCAGACTTGGATTCATAAAATTTGAAATTATTCTGTTTTTTCTAAATATTAATCTTACTAAGCCTTCTAAAATAAGACACATGTAAATACAACTGACAGATTATTAAAAAATAATAAAAATTTCTGTATTGATCTTAAATAAATCTAACATTTCTATGTCCCGTTATAAGAAGAGTTTCTTAAAAATCTTTGCATCTGAATGCAAAGCCTTCTAAATATAAATCTCATAATCAGGAAAATACCTTGATTTATCAGTATCTATCTCACAATTGGTTCTAAAAATTCAAATACTGGAGGGCATATTTCTTCATGGACAATGAGGATAGTAAAATTATATTACAAAAAAAAAAAAAATACTTAAATAAGGCTATAACCTTAGTACATGCACCTCGAGTGCTTAATTTATTACAAAAGAGACCTCTACAAATCTAAATGTAAGATTTGACTTTATAAAGATAAGAGCATCCCACTCTTATCTTCAACCTATTTTTCTAATTATATAGGCACATCTAAAGCATTTTGATTGATTTGGGAGTGTGAAGCTAATAATAGTGGACTTAATCAGTGAAGAATTTATTAGCTTCATGCTTCCAAATCAATGCTTTAGATTTGCCTATATAATTGCAAAAATAGGTTGAAAATAAGAGTAGGCTGCTCTTATCTTTATAAAGTCGAATCTTGCATTAGATTTATAGAGGTCTCTCTTATAATAAATTAAGCACTCAAAGTGCATGTACTAAGGTTATAGCCTTATTTAAGTATGACATGCTGACATTGCACTTAATAAGAATTAATATTTTAAAAAAAAAATTAAAACAATTCACTATTTATAGATTTTCTAAGAATCAGATCCATCAAAACAATGTTGTATTAAGATTAAGCAAGTTATATATATATATATATATATATATATATATATATATATATATATATATATATATATATATATATATATATGCAATCATATAATTGAATATTTATAAACACAGTAATTAGATATAAGTAAAGTATAATTTTAAAATTTTTATCCACTAAGGAGTGCTTTCGACTATCCTCATAGACTTTGTCAACTAACAAGGCTAACCTTCCCACAATTCCATGATCTTAATGTTTGCTGCTTGCTTCCTTTATTTTCCTTTTGTTGTTATCACATGACTTATATAACTTGTAATTACCAATATGTAATAAAGAACAGATATTTCTAAACAAGCTTATTTTATTATTATTATTTTTATTTATTTATTTTTTTAGGATAAATGATATAAGAGAAAGCATTCAAATATTTATCTATGATTGTCTCCATCCCCAGATTGTTTTTGAGCTATGGCTCAAAACCCCTATAAATATATGCTCGCTCTCTCTACACATATATATACTATTAAAATCCAGTCAACATGTAGACAATCCCAATATCATTAACAATCAGCAATTTCAAACTGTTGTCAAGGCAACCTCATTTTCTTAGAATCTTTCATTTACAGACTAGTTTAATAGTTTTCAAGTGGAATTGAAGTAAAAAAAATTATGAAAATTTAAAATTTAAATATAAAGTAATTGACATTGTTACATTCTGGTTAAACATAAAGGATATTTTTAGAATGCAAAAAAAACTTCAGTTAAAATGTTATATATTTCTATTACTTATTTATGTATACTAGTTACCTGAATCAACAATTCTTAAAGACAAAAAAAAAAATCAGGTGTGGAAAAAGTAAGAAATATCTTTCTAGAATTTCATCTAACAATAAAAAAAACTGCAAGTCACATCAGGTTCAAATACTGTCCTAAATATATTATTCATATATATATTTCAGTTTAATTATTATTCATCAGTTTATTAAAACACTAAATGTCACATGATCATCCTCTCATATCCAGGGCTCTCCACTGATGATAATGGTCACAATCTAAAAACTAGACTAGGATATTGGATGTACAGTCACTAGATAGGAATTTTATGCCCAAACTTTCTAGCATCCATTGATTACTATGGTTTTGGTGCTACTATTTTGTGAAGAAGAGAAGAAATGGAAGTTATGCTGAGGACATGCGCAAGGGTGGGTAATGAGATGGGAATTAAATTTAGTAAAAAAAAATCAAATATAATGATGGTTAATACTGGGGAAAGAGAAGATGAAGAATTTTTATTGGGAGATATAAAGTTAAGTGTGGTGAATAAATATTATTATTTGGGAATCATCTTAAATAATCAGAAAAATTGCTTGGATGAATGGGAGAAAAAATTGATAAATGAAGCAAAGAAAAGAAAGAAATTGATAAAAAAAATTAACAGTGTTTTTTCCATATAATAAATATGATGAAGCTAGAATTGTATCAAAGGGGATGCAATAGCAGAGTTAACATATGGCAATGATGCATTATGTGTTAGTAAAAAGGTATGAGATTACTTAGAAAAAGTACAAAGGGAAGTAGGAAGACATGCATTAGAAGTAGATGTGTTGACAGCAAAAAAAGGCAATTCAAGGAGAAATGGGATGGTCAAGTTTTTATATGAGAGATGCAAAAAGCAAAATGAAAATGTTCAATAGATTGCAGTTTATGGATAATAAAAGAATAGCCAAAATAGTATTTAACTGGGTTACAAGTAAAGGGCAGGCAACAAGATGGCTGAGAAAGGTAATGCGGTATGCAGATTTGGTTAAAGAATTTATATCGTATACTTGTACAAAAGCTGGGATAATTATGTTAGAAGGATTGTTAAGTGTTATAGTGGTAAGGAATAGAATAGATGAATAGATACATTAATAAAGAATAGGGAGTTGGAGAGATGGAGAACTAATATGGAAAGTAAAAAGAGTTTAAGTATATATAGAAGTAAATAGAACATAGGGTGAGAGTTAATTTATGATAATAGCAAAAAAAGTAGTTTATTGTTTAAGGCTCAAACAGGATTTTTAGCAACAAGGGAATATACACATAAATGGAAAAATATGGTTGATTTAGTCTGCAACTTGTGTAAGGAAGGTGTGGAATATTAGGCATCTGTTAATTCAATGTAAATGCTTGAAAGCAGAAAGAGTACAAATAATGAGGTTATGGAAGAATAAATATGAACAAAGTGATTATACAGAAAGTGGATTATTGGTATTTGTGCTGGGTTTGGGAAAAGATAAGGGGGGGGTTAGATATGAAGGACATGAAGTTGACAAAGATTATGTTGTGGAAATGGGATGGCAGAGTATGGGAAAACTTAGGGTGGGAAATGGAAAGAGAAGGTAAAGTGGTTAACAGATTTCTCTGGGCATAGTTGCTGAGAGATTCCTGATTCCATATAAGGAGAAGTCACAATGCATCACATCATTTATGTCAGTATATCTGTACAAAAGGTGGGAAGATTGTGTTAGAAAAATTGTTGAGTATTATAGTGGTAAGGAATAGGATAGAAGAGATGCATTAATAAAGAATAGGAAGTTGGAGAGATGGAGAACTAGTATGGAAAATAAAAAGAGTTTAAATATATGTAGAAGTAAATGGAATATTGGATGCAAGCTAATTTGTGATAATAGCAAGGAAAGTAGATTACTGTTTAAAGCTTAAACAGGATCTTTAGCAACAGGGGATTATATATGTAAATGGAAAAATGTGGGTGATTTAGTCTGCAAGTTGTGTAAGGAAGACATAGAAAATATTAGGCATCTGTTAATTGAATGTAAATGCCTGAAAGTAGAAAGGATACAAATAATAAAGTTGTGGAAAAATAAATATAAGGAAAGTGATTATACAGAAAGTGGGTTCTTGATTTTTATGCTGGGTTTGGGAAAAAATAAAGGGGATTTAGATATAAAAGCCATGGAGTGACAAAGATTTTGGTGTGTAAATGGGATGGAGCAGGATATGGGAAAACTTATGGTGGGGAATAAAAAGGGAAGGTAAAGTGTCTAACGGGTTTCTCTGGGCATAGTTGCTGAGAAATTCCTGACTCTATATAAGGATAAGTCACAGTGCATCACATCACATCACTGTTATTATCAGTTTTATTATTGAATATATAAATAAAATTAAAATTAAAAATTATTTAATTTCTTATTTTATTGGAAAAAATGTATACAATTTACATTAATTAGTATATATTATAAAACTATTTATTAAAAGAGCTAGAATGTTGTATGAAAAAAATGTCAAGTTGGGGAGACTATTTTTAAAATAGGTTAAAAAACATAGATTATATATGCAAAATAAAGGAAGTGGTGAATTTGGTAATATTTTTAATAATTATATATTTATTTTATTCACACTTTTATACACTGAATAAATATAAATGTATTTTGATGATAATTCAAACTTAACTGAGATTCTATTAACACCTGCAAGAAAAGATAATTGGTACAAAAAGCAATAATTTACCACTAAATATTCAATTGAAACAAAAGAATTTATGAAAAGAAGATGGAATATGAAAATGGATTATGAAAATTTGAATATCTGAAATTCTGGAAAATTATATAAAAAAGAATAGTCAAGCGTTGTTAGCCAAGAGATCATCGCACCCGCCTTGCAAGCAAGTAGTTGGTTGCAGACGGGTGTGGGTTTGCGTCCCAGCCAATGCTATGACATATGGGGGAAAAATGGTGAATCATCAAGGAAAGCTATAGGATAAAATAAAAAATCTTAAAAGTATAATGCAACACCTTAGTATTGGAAGAAGTATTATTTTAGCAATAAGATAAACAGATGGATCTATTATTTAAACAAGTAATGTATCATGAAAAGTCTAAAGAGTTTTATAAAGAATTATACAGTATTAAAAAACAAGAAATAAAATTTTGACTACAATTGTTATATCCTCTGAAGTAGCAATTTAAAAGAAAAGATGAAACATGGAATTAAATCTATGAAGAAGGGAAAGGCTCCAGATAATGATGAAATTATAATCAATATCTTAAAAGAATCAGTTAAAGAAATAATAAAAATTATTAGCAAACAATATACCAAATATGAAAATGATAAAAGACATTAGATAATGAAAAGAATACAGTACTATAAAATGAAATTCAAAAAGTGATAAAGAAATATTAGAAATTACAGCCCTATTCAACTTCTATCAGATCTTACAAAACTGTTAGCAAGATAGTTACAACTCATTTACAGTGAAATATGGATTCAAACCAAATGTCTACATGATAAAGATGTACTGGAAGATTGGAAGAATGCAGTAATAATATTAATATTTAAAAAATGTGAAAAAGAAGATATTAGAAATTACAGACCTATTAGCCTTTTATCAGTTTTATATAAAATTTTTACCAAGATAATTACAACTCATCTACAGAGAACTTTGGATTTCCACCAACCAAGAGAACAAGCTGGATTTAAAAGTGGTTTTAGTACAATAGATCATATCCAGGTATTGAGAGAAGTCATAGAAAGGACAAACGAATATGAGTTGTCATTATGTTTTGGATTTGTAGATTATGAAAAGGCATTCGATTCTATACACATTTCTTCAGTGATTAAAGCATTGGATCATCAAGGTATAGATCCAGGATATTGTCATATTTTAAAGAATATTTATAAAAATGCAACAGCAACAATTAGATTACATAATGATACTGGAAAAATCAACATTGAGAAAGGTGTAAGACAAGATGACTCCATATCTCCAAAACTCTTTACAGCAGTGCTGCAAGAAGTATTTTGTGGATTAAAATGGGAAACTAAAGGAGTGAAAGTAAATGGAGAGTATTTAAGTCATTTAGATTTCACAGATGATGTAGTTGTTTTTGCAAATAATGCTTCAGAGCTGCAGGAAATGTTGCAGGAGTTAGCAGATGAAAGTAGAAAAGTAGGACTAAAGATAAATGTTAAAAAGACTAAAGTAATGTTTAATCAATTTGCTCAAAATATGAAAATAAAGATTGATTATGAAGAATTAGAAGAAGTTAACAGTTACAAATACCTTGGTCAGATTATTAATACAGATGGAAACATAATGGAGGAAATTAATCATAGAATTAAACTTGGTTGGAGTGCTTTTGGTAGAAATAACTTGATACTAAAATGAAATATGCCTATGTGTTTGAAAAGGATGGTTTTTAACAAATGTGTTTTACCAGTTCCTACTTATGGATCTGAGACTTGGACACTTAATAGAAGAGCAATACAGAGACTTCAGACCACTCAAAGGAGTATGGAGGGATGTATGTTGGGAGTAACAAGAAGAGATCGAAAATACAATGTATGGGTAAGACAACAAACAGGTGTTAATGACCTTATTGAAAAAATTAAAAGATTGAAATGGAGTTAGGCTGGACATATTGCTAGAAGAGATGATAATAGATGGACAATTGAAATTTTAAACTGGATTTCAAGAGATTGTAAAAGACCCAGAAAGAGACCACATGTGAGATGGATGAATGAAATAAGAAAATGTGCAGGGGTGTTGTGGAGAAGAGAAGCTAAAGATCAGAGAAGGTGGATTAAACTTGGAGAGACCTTCATCCTGCAGTGGATTGATAATGGTTGATGATGATGATGGATTGAAACCAACCAAAAAAGAACAAGAAGGAATCTAGTAGCTTTAGAATAGTCAATTACATGAATATGAGTTGCCATTATGTTCTGGATTTATGAATTATAAAAAGGCATCGTGATTCCATGAGTATATCCACACAACAATCAAAGTTTTAGATAATCAAGATATAGATAAACTCAGGATATTATAATTTTCTGCAGACTTTATATGACAGTGATTAGACTATATTGTTATACTAAGAAGATTAACATTGACAGAGTGCTTGGAAGAATGATTCTACAACTCCAAAACTTTGTGTAGCAGTTTTACAAAAAATATTTTGTGGATTGAAATGAGAAACAAGGGTAATAAAAATACATGAATACTATTTAAGACAGCTAGATTTGGCAGATAATGTGGTTGTTTTTGAAAATAATGCTGTGAAGCTTCAGAATATGTTGTAAGAGTTAGATAAACATTATAAAGTAGGACTAAAGATAAGTACGTAAAAGATTAAAATAAAGGTTCAATGGATTATCTCAAAAAAGTGAAATAAAGATTGATATTGATGAATTAAAAGAAGATATTAATTATAAATACTTAGATTATTAATACAGATGTAAACATAATGGATGAAATTAATCATGGAAATAAACTTGGTAGGAATGCTTTGGCAGAAATAATTTATATTTATATGCTTGAAAAGGGTTTTAATAAAATCTTAATTAAAGATCTAAAATTTAGATAACAAAAGATCATTTCAGTGACTTCAAAGCAATAAAAGCAGGAAAAAATGTATGAAGGATATAAAAAGAAGGGATCAAAAATGATATATTTGAATGAGAGAACAGCTATCATTGACAAAAAAACTGGGCTTTATATTTTTTACAAGAAATGATAATAGATAGTTAAGTCTTAATTATATCCCATAATATTTTAATTATATCCCATAATATTAAAAAAAGATCTATAAAGACACCATATGTGAGATGTACAGCTGAAATAAGAATGTTTGTTTGTGTGAAGTGGAAAAGAGAAACTACATATCATAGAAACTGGATTAAACTTGGAGAAATCCTGATCCTACAATGGACTCATAATGAATGAAATTTAGAATTTAAAGTAAAACATATCAATTTGTCTCAAACTTGAAAAATTCTTAGTTCTTTTAACTATAAAAATACTACAATGCAATTTAAATAATATATTAGTTATATAATTAATAAATTAAAATTTCAAAACAGGTGTACAGTGCACGTATTTTCCATTTGCACTTTTATTCAAAAAGCAAAGCAAAATAGTTTTAAGAAGATAATAGTTTAAAAGAAGAAAAAAAAAGAGAGAAAATGTATAATTAAATTATAATGTAAACACAGATAATTTAATAATTCAAAGGCATAAATTCAACTTGTTTAAATTATTTTTCAAAAGAATTTTAATCATATTTTAAAATTACATTTTAACATAGCAATATTCATATTTTAATTTTATATGTTATGCAAAAAAAAAAAAATCTACATTTTGGTAAATTTTTTATATTCAAGTTTCTTTTAAAAACATTCAAACGGGTTTTCAAGTATAATTTGGATTATTAAATTATTTTCTAAATAATTGTACATATATACAAATATATACTTCAATAATAGAATTTTTTTAAAATATTTGTTAAATTTATTATGTAATATTTAAATACAAATATATTGTATATACTTAAGATGTAATTAATGGGGATTTGAACTTAGACCTTCAAACTTCCTTCAGTCATCCACTCTATCCTAGGATAAAATGAGTGGCTACAGAGAGCTTGAAGCTCTGTGTTCAAATCCTCTTTAATTAAATTTATGATACTAAATAAAAATAAAGTTAATATATAGAATCTTAGTTTTTAAAAAACACAAATAAAAGGTCGGTGGACAAATAAAAAAGTAAATAAACATTGGAGATGCTAATTTTAATGCTAACATGGAAAAATAATAATTGTACGTCAATCAAAAAAAGACTATGTTAGAAAATATTTCATAAAAATAAGAAAATGTATACATTATGAAAAAAAGTTCACGGAAAAAAGAGAAAGTAGAATTTTTCTGATTATATTTTTGATAAACATTATAGAATTTGAGAAAAATCTTTGCTTTAAGGAATGGATTAAATAATTATCTAAAATTTAAAATATCACCAGTAGCCAAAATTATTATTAATCTTAATTCCAGAAAAATCAAATAATAAAAATTTAAAGGTAATATCTATGATGACCATATATCACATATTCAACAAGGTATGTATTTACACCTGTGTAATTAACAGTAATATTGCATTGACAATTAGGTTGAATCGTATCAGTCATCTATTAAGTATGAATGGTGTTTTTTGTTTTTTAAAAACAATGTAGAGATAGTATAAATGGCATCACAATAACCAAACCAAAAAGTATATTTAATAAAAAGCAAGATTAAAAATTGTAAATATATATAAGTATGGAAAGAGGGTTGATAGTAGATCAACATTTTGATCTAAAATTAAAGGATATGTTTTGATTAATAGACTTTAAAATCTGTTTTCAAAAAAGATATAGCTTATATGTAAAATCATGTCAGTTCACACAGTCTGGTTTCTTAAGAATCTTGATGGCTTTTTGATGTGTATCTATATAGTTTCTCGGTATTTAAAAAACATCATATTATGACCAATATTGATAGCATGAAAGAATTCTGACAGTAAATGTTACTTTAATGGGCTAATATGTCTATGTCTCCTACCACACATGCAATGATTTTACCCAAACCCATGTGGGGCTTTCAAACTCCATTTGAAATTTCGTAAACTTCCTGGGTCTTAAAAAGAATTTAATTCTTAAGGTTAATAAAATCTTATTATTTTTTTAATTTTTATGTTATAGCATTTGAGAACTTGTTCAAATCTGTCTATAGTTTTATATATATCTAAAATCTTTTTTGAATCGTACTGTGTATTAATTATTTGTTTAAATTGCTAATGCTTCAAAGAAATGTATTCAATTTTGTCATATATTTTTATCACATGACAACAAACAGATGCATTTCTTGTTGAGCCAGCACTTTTTATTGTGCCAAAATCACAATCTCTCACATCTTCATTATTCTTGCTCAATATTTATCACTATCAAATTATTAGAATTTAATTTAAAGGTGAGTATTATGATATTACCCTTGTCAGATAAATAACTTATTACTAATCATTAATTAAGTTGCAAATTATCATATCATTTTTAGTTCAAATATATATGATAACCCTTAATTAAGAATTAATATACTTTTACTATTAAACACAATCACATGAAATAATTAATGATTAGTAGTAATAATCCATAATCCCTGAGATTATTTGGAAAGACAATGTTAAACCACTAAACATCACATGATCACCATCTCATGCTAGCACATAACTGTTAGTAAACAGGCAAAAACTCTCCATATAGTAGTGCCACCTTGTGCTAACCAGAGTAATCAATGGATTCCAGAAGGCTTGTGTATAAAATCCCTACCTAGTGCCTATCTGGTTAGCACAAGGTGGCACTACTATATGAAGAGTTTTTGCCTGTTTATTAAAGACAATGTTATAATGATGAATCCAGATGGCCTTACTTTTAGGTTTAACTGCAATAATTTGATATTACTTTTCATAAAACAAAACCAATAATTGTTCTCCTTTCTGGATTAACATAATATTCAAATAAATGTTATGGACATTCATATAAAAGAAGGTAGCCTTGATAATTTAAATTTTTCATTTTATTAATATTTAGCATGCTTTCAATATGTAAAATATATTCATAGCAATATATAAAAGTTGGAAACCATAAAGAAGATAGATTGCTATGAATATATTTTACATATCAAAAGCATGCTAAGCAGTAAAAACATTTAAATTAGCAAGGGCTAACCCTTTTCTGTATGAAAGCTTATAACATTTCTTTGAATATTAATTTGATATTAATAAAGTCTGAGCAAGATTAAGGAAGATATGTATAATATTGTGATGTGGGTTAACTGAAGAGTAATAGTTTGGCATGGGATGTACTCATGGGATCATTTAATTTTTTCAAAAGTCTTTATTCATGTTATTAAACTTTAAAGTAGGGAAATGAAAAGTTATAAATATATTTAAAATATTACATATGGATAAAAGAAGAATGAAGTTGAATTAATTATCAGTGAGGTTGTAATTACAAATTGATATATTAATCTTTAGGTAAAGTTTAAAGTTTTTATATGTCAAAGCGTTGACTGGGAAGTGAACCTTGGCCAACTGCTTGGAAGGCAGCTATGCTAAGATAGGCCATCAACAATTAACAAGTATTGATATAATAAATGATTAGTAATAATCATGATGGAATTTTTTTGGAAAATTACCTTCATCGTTTTGAGGTCAGAAGGTTTAGCATTTTTAGATAAAATTATAATAATTTAGTATTGATAAATACCTGAGCAAAGATAATGAGTACAAGAATTGTTGTGACCTATACTAACTGAACATTTCTCGCTTAATAAAATATATTTTGAAAGTCATTTATATTTATGAAATATCTTTTCATATGATTAATATGTATGTATATGAAAATATTCCAGTGCATATCAAACTGAAAATTCAAATACAAAAATGTTCAAATTGCCCTTCCAAATGTTATGACATTTCAGCAAAACTCTCTGTGAATAAATATAAAGTCTAAGCTTCTAACAGCCAACTCAAAGAAATATTCTCTTAAATTGTCACTGCAACAATATTATATATTGAAATTCAGACCTATTCAAACAAAGATGGTGAAATTAATTAGCAACAATCTTAAATTGCTAGTAAAAAAACATGTTTCTTATATATACAAAAAAAAACCCACAATATTAGTCATTTTAAACTTTGTTATCTCCCAACATAAATATATAAGAAAATATTCCAGTGCATATTGATAGCTTTTATTTGAATTTTCAGCTAGCAATATGCAATGGAATATTTTCTTATTTATTTATCTTGTGAGATAGAAAAGTTTAAAATAAATAATGTATATAAATAATATATATAATACTCTGAATTCATATATCTGTGAGAATATTAGGATTAATAAATATACATAGTGAAATAGAAATTTATAAATATATTTAATATATAAATACTTCCTAACACTATACTAGTAATTATAATCAAAATTTTCTTAATCACAGCTATGTTTGCGTTTTGCATATTAAATAAATAAACTTTCTCAAATAAAAACTACAACTTAAAACCCACAAATAAATAGACACATATAACTAACAATAATTAACCAATAAACTTTAAAATAAGTTCTCATAAGATTGATGGCTTCAGAACAACAATGATTAATTAATTGAAGTGACTTTAAACCCCTCTCCCAACAATTTTATTATATCTGTAAAAGATAATCTTTGCATCATCAAATAATATTTTTATGACCAATATCACATTTTTGAATGTATAAACTACTTTTATACATTTTGAATTCTTTTCTAAATTTGCTTTTACATATATATATATTTTGAAAAAAATAATGAATAGAAAAATATAACTTTGCCTATTCTTAATAATAAGATTTTTAAAAACACCCACAAAACTCTTATTATTTGACAAGTTTAATGAATAGTGTCTTTTCGTTTTATTACTTCTTTATAGAATAAGGTTAAAAATACTTTTATATTACAATAGATTAGTTAAAAGCGATTTTATATGTTTACCTATCTATATATTTATCTTTTTAAAAAACAATTACAGTACATATTTTCATGTCTATTCTCTTTTCTTAAATATTGTAATGAATATTTATTGTTTTTATTAATGTGATCCTTATAGTCTTTTTTTATACTTAATTTTCCATTTTATTTATAATAATTTTGTCTTTAGAATTTGCTAATATATACTATTGATTGTTATTGATACTGGTATTTTTTTAATGTTGATTGTTATATGCACAACATCCATGTGTATGTATATTAAGAAATAATCAGCGAGAATGCAATCAATATAATTATATATTGCAAACCATAATAAAAATAATCAGGAAACATACGAATCTAAAAAAATAATATTTCTGTTTGAACAATAGTATACTTGTTCTATCATTTTACTAGAACTTGAAGGTGGAAAAACAGATGGCCCAGATACTTGTTAGGTTTGCTTCTATATATTTTGAACATTCTTGAAAGAATTTGACACAAGGTATCAAATCATTTAATGTGATAAAACATACTAATCACAAACAGAAAATATTTTATGAATACATTTTTCAGAAAGTTCTTTAGTCCATAAAAACATATATATCAGAGTACTAATTTCAAGTGAGCACTTTTTTTTTTATTTTATTACAGAAAGTAGTTATGGAACATGCATACCTTTAAATCATGCCTCTGATTCTAGCTGTTTTATTTCTATTTATAACTTTTTTATATTATTTTTTTTTACATAGTAATTGTTAGCTTAATTCCTAAATTCAAATGTTGATAATATAAGTATTTTATTTATTTATTATATAGCCAGTTTTTAAAAAATATATATAATGATAACCAAAAAACATTTTTTTCTTTTTCAAATGAGTATCATTCAAAAATCTTTAGTTTTTAATTCTATAATAATTATTGTTGAAATAAACTGCTTCAAGCATGGAAATTTCTACTAAAATACAAATATTTTCCTTCAAGAGATAAATTTCTGAATTAGAAACTCACATAGCACATAAGAACTTAATTACAAAATTAATTCAGATAGGTTTGATAAGCAAACCAATTGAATTGATATATTCTCTTCTATCTAGCTTTCATATTCTTCCCATAGTTGTGGATTAACAATATCTTTTCCTCTGCTGATAATATCATTATTATCAAAATCATTTACAGAAACATTAAATATTACTCTTAAATGGCAGTTTAAACTGTCAAAGACTTGCTCAATCATTATTACAAAGTTAATCTGAACAATTAGATAGAATATGTAAAAAACTTTTAATATGCAATAACCATTTTATCATTATACCTTGTTGTACTGAGGTGAAGCAACCAACTATATCAGTTCTGCAGGTTGAATGAAAACAATAGCAAACTAGGCCAAGCTACTACTAAGCCTCCTTTGGATTAGTAGTAGCTTGGATACATTTGCTATTATTTTCATTTAACCTGCAGAACTGTCTGATTGGTTGCTGCATATCAATAAATCTTGACTGTGGATTTAGTTTTATATATATAATGGTGATCTCACTTATTAAATAATTTACACCTATATTAATTGTTAAAAATATTATATATATATATTATCATTTTATAGTATCTAATGCACTATAGCCTTGCAAATGTACATAGATAGAAATATATGTGTAAGGGCCATAATATATATATATATATATATATATATATATATGGGTGTATATATTGTAATATATATATATATATATATATATATATTACAACACACCCAGTCACACAAGCCACCAATAAATCTTTCATTAAACTGTATTCAGAACAGATATATGTAAAGATATTGATTTACATGCAAATGACCAATTAGCCTATAGCAATTTTATTTAATGTATATATGTTTAGTTTATCTGTGTGAAAGTAAAGAGAAAAATTACACATTTATTATAATTGATAATACTGAAATTTAAGATATGTTATAAAATTATTACATAAATATTTATCTAAGTACTAGACATAAATTATAAGTAGGTTTAAAGTAAATGTGTGTATGCTTGGATAATTGCTTGTTTATGAATAATGATAATGTTATGCTAATATACAATAAAGAAATATATCACTCATATAAAAATCAAAATATGCAATAATTTAATTAAGAGTAGAAATAAAACTTTAAACATAGGTAAATAGCCCATGTCATCATCATCATTTTTAATCAGTATGAATCCATTGCAAAGTGAAGGTCTCTCCAAGTTCAATCCAGTTTCTCTAATCTCTAGCCTCTTTTTCACCCATCCATCTCACATGTGGTTTCTTTCTAGGTCTTTACAATCTCTTGGAATATGTTTAAGATTACAATTTTCCATCTATTATTATTTCTTCTAGCAATATGTCCATCCCAATTCCACTTCAATCTCTTAATTTTTTTAATTATGTCAGTGACACCTGTTTGTTCTCACCCATGTGATTCATTTTTGAACTCTTCTTATTACTCCTAACATGCATCTCTCCATACTTCATCAAGTGATCTGAAGTCTTTGTATTCTTTATTTGTTAAGTGTCCAAATATCAGATTCACAAATAAAAACTGGTAAAGCACATTTATTAAAAATCTTTTTTTTCAACCACATAAATATAATTTCCTTTCTACCAAAAGCACTCTGACCAAGTTTAATTCTATAATTAATTTGATCCATTATGCTTCCAACTATGGTAATAATTTCATCAAGGTATTTGTAGTTATTAACTTCCTCTAAATCATCATTATCTATATTTATTTTCTTCTTGTGAGCAAATCCATTGAAAATTATTTTAGTCTTTTGAATATTGATCTTTAGTCTTAGTTAATGTTAATATTCCTAATGATATTATGTAATCTAAAAATGGAAATTTAAAAAATTTGTGAAAATTGCTTTATCTAAAAAAGTACACTTTGTTTGGATAGACAGAAATCATTAATTTGCATTAGTAAACATTATTTTGCATTAGAAATTCCAAAAATCAGAGAACTTTGGGATTTTGGTAAAGTATTAATTGAGAATTTTTTTTTGTTAACTTCCATAAATTCACGGAAACCACACATGCAAATAGCCAAAATTATCTGCAATCTTCTTGACCCATCTATGCAAGTAAGGGTTAGAGTGAATTTATTACAATTGTGATTGATAAGAAACAAAATTTATAAATTATCATCAGACATAACATTATATTTAAAAAATTAGCCCCCAAAGGTTTTACCATGTTAAATAAATATGTCATCAAGAAAGAAGAGTATATAAATTAGCTAGCAAGTTATTTCTAATAAAATAGTTGAATATTTTGCTATAAACTCATCAAACATAAAGCACCATTTTCCATAAGTTAAATAAAATAAAAAAGATTTTAAAATAAAATTAAACAAAATTAAGCCTTTCTTCTAACATGAAAGATACATGACAAAATATAAATAAAGGCTATGTGAAAATATGTAGTTATTTATATTTCATATAGAAATAAAGTTTTATGAATTGTATTCTAGATGAACATAAAAAATTCATTGTGGCATTACACCATGACTGATTAAATTATAAATATTATGTTGTATAAAAAGAAATATAAACACACAACATAAACCTGATGCTGTACTTTTTGCATCATTAAAAGAAATAAAAATTACAACAATTAAAATTTGAAAATTAATATTTGTGTTTAAATGACATTCATTCTTGTATTTTAAAAGAAACTAAATATTAAAAATACAATTAAGGGTTTGTTCTCATATTTTTATAGACTGATATTAATGATTTTTATTTTATGTCAAACTATGGTCTTTTTATTTAAATTATGAATTGTGGTTGTACTATAAGCAAACATAGTTGTAGTAAACCATCAAACATTACATGATCACAATTGTTTATGCGTTCACAAGCTGTTTTTCACAGTAGCAAAACTCTCTATATAATAGCACTACTCAGTGCAAGCCAGAGTAATCAATGGATGCAAAAATGTTTGTGCATAAAATTTCTATCTAGTCCTACTCATCTAAATATCCCCAGACTAGTATCTAACTTGTGGCCTTCATCAGTGAGGAGCTTTGGATCTGAGAGCACTGCATCTAGAACTTAGAATCTAACACAACTCTTCAGCAGTCATCTTTTACCTTATTAGCTAACTATAAAGCTTTGAGTCCAAAATAACAACACAATGTTTTCAATTCAAGCTCATTAGCTTGTATAACCATATAGATCTGAACCCAGTTCAGCAGCCATACTTTTTAGTATCTTTGGTTTTTTAATAACCACAGTCACCATAATTATATTGGGCAGGATTGCTATTAAACCACTAAACACCACATAAAGAATGGTGATATTGTGACATTTAGTGGCTTAATACTCTAATGTGCAATAATAACATATAGAAGGAGATAATCCAGAAGTCATTATATGTAGAATTGGTTAAAATAAGGAAATCATCATTTTCAAAATGGATATAACACAAATTTTCAAATATGTGAAAAATTGCCCAGAACATGTATAAAAGCAGATAATAAAACTTGTCTTGATATATTATCGATTGACATATATGAAAAAAATTATTAAACAATTCACCAGATTATTACTGTGTTTTATAAATTTAATGTGGTTGGACAATGGTTTTTGTTTTAAATAATTTATTTGTTAGTTTTAACTTTTAATTTCAGTATTTAATTTGTTTTAATTTATTAAATTTCCATTCCAAGAATTTTAAATAAATTCTTTGATTAATTTTCTCTACTAAATTATCATTTATCCATGTTGAGTATCTTTTGATGTGGCTTGTCAATTTAAAATGTATCACTGTATGAATGCTCAGAACATTTAGTTGAATATAATAAATAAAAAATTTCAAATATTGTGAAATTTCAAAAATGTAGAATTAATATCATTCAAAGCATAACATTTTTTAGTTTATTATAAATATATTTATCTGTTACTTATAGTTATATAAATATTAACAATCACAAAATTATATAAAATAAAAACTAAGTAAAGATAATTCATAATTTAAATAATAGTTTAATCTAACAAATAGGTGATCCACTATAGAGTGTCAAGAGTGAGTTATACATGTAGAGCAAATGAAAGCATAATTAAAGCTGTAATTATATAATAAATAGAAAAAAAAACATATACTAGGTTTATGTAGATTATCCACTAAATCTTTTTTTATAAAACCTACAAGTATTACTGAAAAAGAACTTAAATTAGATAACAATACATCAAATTCAGAAATAAAATCTAGAATGAAACTCATATGCAATTTATAAAAAGCAATTGCACCAAAAATAAATTGAGAACAATGCATATTAATCAAAAATCTCTTTGCAGTGGAAAGTGATGGAATATGATAATTAAAATTAATACTCATTTTTATAAAACCATTGCATTTTCTAAACATGAATGAGTTCAAAAAGAAAAATGTAAGAATATCACTCCAGATTAGCATGAAAGAAGTATATTGGCGATTATCTTTTCAACATGTGTGTAGTCATGTATATCAGTTGTATGAAATAGTGTGGATAGTTGGTGGGTGCTTTTAAGTATTCATTCAAATCCCCTATATTTACAAAAATGATTTGGACAAGTTATGTAAATTAAAGCAAGTAACAACAAAACCTAAAATACCTGATTTACATTTTGTATGAAAAAGAATTTTAATACTAATTAGCAGCATGATTTTTAATATCAAGTCATTTTAATTTTTTTGTAATAACATTTTCATAATAGGAAATTCCTTATATTTCAATTTCATACAGAAATGAAAATGTCCTATTACTTAATTTTTGTCCTACAGTAAATAAATTTTATTTTCCCATAAAATACATGATTTTGTTAAATCAATTAATTCTTGATTACTTTTATTAATGTTATTGTGATAGATTCAACATTTAACTGATGCTTCACAACTGTAATTAAACGTTCTGATATAATAGTAGGTCAACTAGTAATAATTTTAATCAAATCTAAAGAATTGTTATTCTCTATAGTATATAGTTTAATGTATTATCATTAGATTGAATCTCTTTCTCAAACATTGCATCATCAGGCTCTCATTTCTTTTTCAAAGATACCCATCTGTAGATAGTTTCTTATAACATTGAAGATGAGTAATAAAAAACTTCAGTTATATCACATATACAATACACAATTTCTACTTTTAGGCAATAATTCATTCAATATCACACATGAAGTCATTTTATAAGTAAATTCTTAACTCCAATAAAATAAATATAAACTTTTAAAAATATATTAAAATAACAATTGAAACTAATTTAGCACAACGACCAGATAAAAGATGTCTTCCTATGAGAAAAACAGGAAATATTAATAATAAGAACTTTATTTATTATTTACATAATACATTAAAAATTGCTTAATGTCACAAAACTAATGCTTTAATAAGAACCCCGTTAAATCATTTATCAATAATATTTTAATTGTTAATTAATGAATTAACTTTTATTTTGCATTTACTGGTATTATTTTACTAGTTTCTTATCTAGATATTTTGACTGCTTAGTAGCCTTTTTCATGATGAAATTCATAATGTTTTATATTAATTATTTTATATAATTATATATTAAAAATAATTGCAAAGTAATGTTCATATGACAATTTTATCTCTCAAAAAGAATTGCTAGCCAATCAAAATTTAAAGAAAGATTAAGAAAACATTGGGAAAATGAATTAATTTATTTATATTTAAAACTAAGAGTAAAAAGATAATTAAATAATTTTTCATAGAAAAATAATAGTAGAGGTACAACATTCTGAAAAGATTATAAATTTAATAAAATATTATTTCTAAGCATTGCTTTCAACCAGGTTGGTCATATTCATAGTACTATAAGCTTATATAAATAGAATTTATAAGTCTATAATTTATATATATCATTTACATGATAATGCAATGCACGAGTCTTTCTTATTTATTATGTTGATGTTATTTGCAATAAGCCATGCCTCTTTATATTTTCTTTTTTAATTATTGAACTCAGTGCAAACAACTTTAACACTAAATAGATTGAAATTGTAGCCAAACTTCATTTTATGTTCTAAATATATAGCTTTAATATTATGGTCTGTTTTAGCAGATTTGTATTGTGCTAATTTTGTAGCACAATAGGTAAGAGACTCACCATAATAAATTGCCTTATTGTTGGTTCATTACATTTAATTTTATAAACTATTTGGAGAGCTGGATTTGATTAAGATTAGAACGGGTTCTAAAACTAATATTGAAATTGTTTAAACAGATTGCTTTTATCTTTTTAAATATATGTGATACAAAAGGAAGGCTGATCCATGCATTAATATTGTTATTAATGTTCCTAGTATTTAAAGATGAATAGAATTTGTTAAGAATGTTATTTAATATATTGATATTATATTCAGAATTGACTAAATCTTTTGTGTAGTTTTCAATGATGTCTTTTTTGTCCATTTCAAACTTACATAATTTACAGTTTCTATACAAAAAGATTTGAAGCCAGCCTATTTATGAGAAATTGGAATATAAAAATATGGGTGAATTACACCACAAACTTTGATAGGTTTTATAATCATTTTATAATTAATTTATGAGTTTGAATGTTGAATTTACATATCTAAAAACTTTATACTATTTGATGTATCTTCATTTTCTATAGTCCAAACTAAAGGTAACTCATCCTTTATGTCAATATTTTTTTTTCTTCAGCATAGATAAGAACATTAACTACATAATGCATATAGAATGATAATGTTGCTGTATCAAACATTTTTGGAATAACTGCTAACTCTATGAACATTAATAACAATATTAATGCATGGATCAGACTTCTTTTTGTACCACATATATTTATAAAGATGAAAACAATTTGGTCACATGATTTCAATATTAGTTTTAGAACCCCTCTTAATCTTAATCAAATTTTGCACAATACTAAAGTTAAATGATCTTCAAACCAAGCTCTCCAAATAGTTTATAAAATTAAATGGACTGAACCAACATGTAATGTAATTTATTATGGTGAGTCTTGTGCCAAATGTGTTACAAGATTAGCACAATATATATAAACATGTTAAACCAGATCCTAATATTGAATCTATATTTTTGGAACTTTTTTTAAAATGAAGTTTTGCCACAATTTTAATTCTTTTAATATTAAAGCTGTTTGCATTGAGCATAGTGATCAAAAAAGAAAATATAATAAGGCACAGTTTATTGCAAATAACATCAATGCAATAAGCAAGAAAGATTCATGCATTGCATTAACATGTAAATATGACCAGCCTAGTCCAAAGCAATGCTTAGAAATAATATTTAATTAAATTTTTATTATTTTTATATTCAAATTAAGGAAAGAAGTATTTTATTGAACTTTTCATAAATTTATCTCAAAAGATATTACAAAACTGACATTTTATATTTTATTAACGTAAAGTATAATATTATACTGAAATATTGTTTGTTAATGTGAATTATATATTACAATTGTTAATTAATTTTAACCACTTTATTAAATTCTACAACAGTTTTGTTTAAATCTTCTTTTAGAACTAATAATATATTTTATTTACTATATCCCAAAACCATATTTTCAATTGTGAAATTAATTAAACACTATATAAATACCCAGTTTATGTTAGCTATTTAAGGGTAGCCATTGAGAATTCCATCATCAGATTTTCAATTGGATGGACGGTTGAAGAGTTGGAGTGTGGAGTGGATTGAAGCCTGTCCATTAATGTATGAGGATTGGCTATCTTAATATATATATAAAATTAAGAGCGTGCTAATAACTCTAAACAAGCTTTTTTTTTTTTTTTTTATGATAAATGTGACATCTGACTTGTTATTATATATATATATGAGAACTTATAGCATATATGTGTAGAGATAGTAGTCTGGACCAACTGATGATTGCTGTTTTAGCATGAAATACGTAAATTGGTGATTATTTTTCTTTTCAACATATATGTGTTATCAGTGTTATGAAATAGTGAGGAGAGTGGTGGGTCGTGTGAAAGTCTGTGCTCATATATCCTATATATTACATATATAGACACAGGTATATAATAAGCCTGTGTGTTTCAGTTATTAAAATAAATAGAGTGATATTAGTATTAGTATAATCTTATTAAAATCAATAATGACAAATTAACAAGTGTTTTTTTTAATTACTTGAGCATAATCTTTCTTCAGAATCAATATATTTGCTTTTCAGTAAACAATTTAACAAACATATTTGTAAAAACACGTGATTATGAAACAAAAAATTGCAAAAGTATTTATTTCTATTAAAATGAATTAATTCTCAATAAATTCCATTTTTAGTGTGTGTCTTGTGCATATATCAATAGTTATTCTCTTGATATAAAATTTCAAAAACTTCTATGTGATCGAATCACTAGCCGATTGCCACTTTATTAAAATTTAAATGATTATGGTATCAAATTATATAGACTTTTTTTTTGAAAACTATGTAAGCAACATTTTTATTTATTTAAAAACAAACAAATAAAATTCTTTCCCAATCATTAAGTTTTAAAATATAATTTATAACACCTTTTGAATATGTTCAGATTTAATTTTGGTAGATTTTTTACGAGTAAATGTTTGTTTATAATAAATATAATTAATGTATCAAATAAAATTAATAACAAACTTCTTTTTGAAATTTAACCCAATGTTAGAATATCAACCAAAAGCTAAAAGATTTGGGAATTAACGCTCAGTTTATTTCTGTTGTTCAGATAGCACATAACTCCTGAGCAACTAATTTTTCAATTATTTTTTTAATAAGATTACTGAATATTAAAAAACTTAATTATAAAAAATAAATGAACAAAATATTATATTTTGAACAAATAAAGTCACAAATACTTTTAAAAAATATATATATTATATTAGTAACATGACAATGATTATAAATCACTTGACATATCTTTTGCAGGTCAAAGTATATAATATGTAATGAATTATTGTGTTTAACCAACCACTTGAACATTATATGATCTCTTAAACAACTGTATTTTTTTTCTTTACTTTAAGTAACACAGAATTTTCCATCCTATTTTTTCTATCTATTTTTTGACTCTTTTCATTTTTATATACTCTTTTCCTACTCAATTTTTTTCTTTTCTATTCTCTCTCTCTCTCTCTCGCTCTCACTCTCTCTCTCTCTCTCTCTCTCGCTCTCTCGCTCTCTCTCTCTCTCTCTCTCTCTCTCTCTCTCTCTCTTCACTGTATTATTTGATAACAAAATAAAATGTTTCCAGGTTTTATATATTTAGATTAAATAAGCAAATTATGATTTTGAGGCTCTGACTATTTGCAAGGTGATGAATTGAATGAATCTAAATATTCTTTGTTTTTGTTTTTTTTATATATTGTAAGAGAAATCAACTCTAGATTAATCATCAATTTTATTTAATATATTTTGCTTATATATATGGTTTTAAATTCACATAATAAATTCAAAACAATAAAAAAAAAACTATTTTATCATTTAAATTATTTATTTAAAATGTATTTAAAATAATAATTCATAATTTAAATTATAAAAAAAAAATACTTTGTGATAACTTGAAATATTTATGATTTCAATTTTCTATTAACAGTGGGTTTTATAAATTATTTACTGAAAATATTTTAAAGTCATATTTTAGAAATGTGAATTCCATTCAGTGCTCTCTCTCTCTCTCTCTTTTGTATATAAATAAAAACTGTAGAATGAACTGAGCAACAGGTTACTTGTTTGGAATAAAAATAATTTAATATGAATTTATATTTTTAAAGAATGAATAATTAATAGAAAAATATCACATAATTAAAAAAATCACAACTATTCAATGATTATTACTATAATATTATAAGCATTAGAAAAGTTGTTTGGAAAAAAATAAACAAAATTAGATTGAATATGGTATATTGTAAATGCATACTTATAGATGTAAAACTGTAAAGATTTGCTGATCCAAGATCAACCCAATAAATTATCAAACATTGATTTTCAATTTTATTTCCTAATGGAGAGATCACATGTAATTTAAACAGAAGGTTTTTACATCCTAAGAACATGTATGGTGATTTTTTTTTATAATAGCTCAATGATGTTTTGTTGAGTTCTGAGAATACTCTCAAACCAAAATACAAGATAGAGACTTTTGAAATGATAAGAATGGCCATCCTATGTTTGTACTTAAATTTAGTTATACAAGACTATCTAAAGCATCTTAGTTTGAGAGCATAAAAATGTTTCTTTATTTATTTTACATCCATTAATTCCTATCTATATATTAATATTAGCAAAATTTTTCAATTTACTACATATTAATATTATGAACTATTAGAAACTCTGCAATATTCAATTTTATTTAAATGAGTATCAAATTATACATACTAAAGTGAAGATGAAAATATCATTCAAATTCTCTGCATATCAAAATTAATAAGGCTGATGAATAATGTCTTTTATTCAATATTGTTTTATGGAAAGTTGTTAGGAAATGTCCTATGGTGGTCTATTTAAAAACTGTTTTATTCTATGTATGCATGTTTTCTCTGGCTAAAAACAATACAAAATAACTAACATTTCATGACCATTATTGATATTTTGCTATTGTCTGCCACTTTTTTAACAAAATTTATGGTGACATTCAATTTTAGAGCTACATTAAAATCTTTCAATATTTCAAAAGTCATTAAAATGCATAGTAATAAAGAAAAAAAAGAGAGGGTGGTGGAATATATAATTGTGAAAGGCAATATAAAAATAAAAGTTCATAAAAAATAAAATAAAGTAATAAAATATCATACATATTTCAGTTTTTTTTTTTCTTTCCAGAATTTACATTTACTTTACTATATTTACTTATAAAAATAAATAATCTTATAATTAGTGGCTCAAAAGATTATCTAAATTCAGAAATGAGAATGAATAAAACCATTAATTGATTTACAATAACCCATCTAAAAAATTATCTGGGAATTCTTAGCTTTTGAGTTGCCACTCTACCATGGCACTAAAATCATACAAAATAGTTGTTATAATTATAAAAAGTACATTTTTAAGTAATATTTTTATGTTCATTTACTACCGTAACTGATATAATATATAAGAAAAACACAAATATAAGGACTATAATAATATACAATATTCAAATATACATATAACTAAAAAATAGTATTGTATTTATAACTTTCACAGAGTTTTAAGTTTAGAATGAATTTGTCCATCCCCCCCTTTCTAGTAACTTTTTTAAAGTCCTGAAACTATAACCTCAGCAGAAAGTATCAACTTTCATTTCTTAAGCCAATTTTCAAAATATATTGTTAAATGTTTTTACTGGACAATGAGGCTTTATATATGCTAATCAAAAAAAAATTGATATGTTTAACATATACAAAAAAAAATAACACAGAAGAAATATAATATTCATCTCTAATTGAGAGATGCACATCACAAAAATATTAAATATATATATACAATATTTTAAAATTATATGGAAAACAATTAGTTAAATCCATACATGGTTTTTTGTTGTGAAATGTCATATTCTTGTGTGAATCTAATACTTTATTCTAGATATAAAAATATATTGCATTTGATAAGCTATTAACTGTAAATTTAGAAACTTCTTTACTAGTTTAAGAGGTGTAGTAAATTTGTTTTAATAATTTGCCTTAGAATAAAAATGGTTTTAAATAAATAATAATAACATAGGTAAAAAAAATATCATTACCATTTACAGTTATTAAATTTCCTTACACTTCTTATTTGCATTGCTTAATTATATATAATATAATGCACCATATACTCCTTAAATTACACTCTACAATGCAGTTTAACATATGATTTATTTTATTTCCTTCCTTATAGTTTCAACTGCCCAGCAGTCATCATCAGGACAGTTGAAACAGTAAGGAAGGAAATAAAATAAATCATATGTTAAACTAGATTGTAGAGTGTAATTTAAGGAGTATATAGTATATTATATTATTTACAGTTATTATTAATTCATCCAGGATATATGTGCCTCTAAGTTTAATTCAGGGTTTCTGATTCAAAGCTTCTTTCACTTTTCATATTACTCCAGCAAACATTGTTATTTCATTCACTGTTGATACATAAGTCTTTCTAATTCTGTTAATCTCATAGCATCATATTTAAGACCTCAACTGCCAAACTTTTGTTATTTTGTTAGCAATAAATCCATTGCAACTTCATTTCTCACTCTTAAAATCTTTTAATTTTGTAAATGAAGTGTTTCTTTATTTACAGTCATCTATTTTACTTCTTTTTTGTTACTGAATACATCACTTTATACTTTCCTGAGCCATATAAAGACTCTGTACTAGTAAATACTCATGTATCAAATTCATAAGTAAGTATGAGTGAAATCTTTTTATTAAAAACACTTTGTTTTCAAGCATGTGGGCATATTTTCTTTTTATATTAAGTTATTTTTGTCATTCGGATTTAAGGTCTTAATTAATTTTATCCATTATATTTCTGCTTGTATTAATAATATGGCCTAAGTATTTATAATTGTTTACTTTTGTAACATTTGCTGAAGTATTGAAGCAGTATTTACCAAAAAAAAAAAAATCACAATATTTGCAAAATTTAAATGATTTACGTAAAAGAAAATCTAAATTAAAAAGCAAAATAAACTTACTTCTTTTATTTTCAGTTTAATTCACAAAATAATTTCTACACAACTGCTGTGAACTATTAAAGATTCCGGACAAATAGAATCATCTTGCCATACCATATAAATTATTATATTTTGATGATTATTCAAAATTTGACAATATTTTAGATCCATGTCTTTTATAACTAGCATTTTAATCTGTGCCAAAATGTTTTACAATCAAATGCCTTTTATAATAAATTCAAAGCAAAATGGCAACTCTTGATTCATAAATCTCCTATAACTAACTATTCTTATTTTTGGGGGGAGTTATATTAAATTCAAGACTCTTTGTATATATATATATATTTAAAATTGATAGAAAACTGGTAGGTTTGTAATTTTTAATATCTTTTAAACTTTTATAAATATTATGATCTGTTGTATCTTTATCATTCTGACAATACTAATTTCTCTCTTTTCTTTACCTAATTTTTTTAAAGCATTAGCAATAATTTGATCATTTCCTGGAACCTTTCCATTCTTTGAAAAGTTCGTTGATTTCATATTATTATTAAAACTTTGAAATTTCAATAGATATTGCTATAATTGTTCTTTACTATATATATATAATTTTTTTGCACACTTGTGCAATATTTTTAATGTCAAAACAATTTCTTTTAATTATTTAAGTTATTGTTTTATATTTTTAATTTGTTTTTTATAGTTTTTATCATTTTTTATTTATATTTTTTATATCATCGTTAACTATTTTTGCATACTTTTGAAAATTAAAAATATTAATTATTAATATCATCTTTCTTAATAGATTTTGTCTCTTTAACTTTGCTTTAATAAGTGAAGTATCTTACAGTTCAATAAATAATAGTCTGTGTTGAATCAATTAATGACATTATAATCCAGAAATATATTTTTTTCTTAATCAAATATATCAATTTTGTATTTTTAATAAAAAAATTTATTAATATACAATTTTTCTTTTTCTGTAAATTTCACCAAGTCTATGATCTTTCTCATTTTTATCTCTATAATCTTTAAGCATAGCTTTAGAATCTTTCAATAGTTTTCCAGTTTTATAGTTAATAATTTTCAAATGTTGTTGATTTGATTAAAAACATTTTGTACAACTATGCAAATGCTCTATTTCGTCACAATGAGAATTTATTAGAATATAAATCAGAATTACTTGCACTTACTACCTTATATAATCTTTGCATTCATTCTGACATCCCTTTCTTCTTTTATTTATTGTGCAATTCCAAATTTGTTTCTTTATAGTAAAGTACATATTCACTTTTTAAATCAAATATTTATCCTCTAAACAGTGACTTATGCTCAGCATGCAACTGTTATTTAAACAGGCAAAACTCTCCATACAGCAGTGCCACCCAGTGCCAACCAGAGTAGTCAGTGGATGCCAGAAAGTTTGTGCATAAAATCCCCATCTAGTGCCTACTCATCCACTGATGAAGGCCACAGGCCAGAAACTAGTCTGGAGATATTGGATGAGTAGGCACTAGATGGGGATTTTATGCACAAACCTTCTGGCATCCATTGATTACTCTGGTTGGTACTGGGTAGCACTACTGTAAGGAGAGTTTTGCTTATTTATCCTCTCACTTTTTTAATATTTACATAACAAAATGTGATTTAAACAATATAAAACATGACATATGAATTGAATTTCACTTTATAATAATTATCATCAATTTTCATATATAAAAACATCTTACTTACAACAAGCAGCTTCTTATTCAAGATCAAATTATCTTTATTCAAATATTAGTCTCAAAAGGCTGGTTTAATAAGAGATTTTCTTAAAAATTGATCTAAATGCTAACAGTTCTATAAAGAAGCAGTTTCATAGCAGTTACGAAACAAAGGTATTGAATTATTATTATTCAAAGCCAGTAGATGTTTGTGGCTTCTAGGAGAAAACTGTTTTTAATAAAAGTCTATCACTTTGTCTATTGTTTTCAAATGTACACCATATTCATTAGAAATTTCCAGTAAAGATTTTGGCTTCCATTAGAAATTCACAAAATTTATTAAAGATAACAGCTTTCAAAAAATTTCCACTAGCACTATAATATACAAAAGGTACTTGTAAGTTTTTCAATAAACCAAAATGGTAGCCTGTATTTTTGATAAATCTACAGATTCAGGGCACCCAAAAAAATGTTTACAAAAAATGCCTGCTAGAAAACATACTTAATATTTATATTTTATTTTTTATCAATGTTATTTTTTTAAAAAATCATTATGGAAAAATTAATAACAATATTTACAGTTTTTCTTTTTGGGGGTGGGGGGGGATTAACTAATTAACAGAAACATTAAAAAATATAAATAGAATATTTACATTTTATTCATGTTGGCATCATATATTCAATCATATTGTGACTATTAATGCACGCTTTTCAGAAGGGCAGGATTCCATACCTTTGGAAATAATTTACTGCAGGGGTCCCCAACCCTATGCCCATGGGCACCATGGCGCCCAGAGACCATTTTAAGTGTGCCCACCACTATTTGAACATGATAAAAAATTATTTATCTGATGCAAATAAATTTAATTTTTAAAATTTCTTATAAATTATTGTATTATATTGTAATCAAATTGTAGGGCATACTATACTTTTATAGCGTAAAAATATAAACGTTAATTATATGTTAAAATTTTATTTTTGAAATAAATATTTTTTTGTACATTATGTGTATTATTAACAATATCCAACTATAAATTTACATTGAAAAAATAAATGATGCCCGCCACCTGATTGAAAAAATAAATGGTGCCCACCACCTGGCCAGTATTATAGAATGTGCTCTTAAGTGCCAAAAGATTGGGGACTCCTGATTTACTGCATCATATTCTGTGATAGGAAGGTCCCAAATTTTTATCATTATGACAATTTACTAAAAAAAACTGTTGACAAAAGAAAGCACATTGAATTGAACCAATGTATGACAATGTTAAGAGCTTTTTCTTACTTCCTACATTATAATATAAATAAAAACAAAAATATTGAAATAAAGCTTCTAAATGAAATTTATTGGAATTTATTCCTTTTTTTAGATTTAACAATTGATTTATTAATTTTGTTTTGATTTAACAACTAACATTATGTTTAGTAAATTATAGGCCCTTGAAGCTATATATTTATCATAAATATAGGCCACCATCTTTGTTTACAGGACAACTCACAAGTATCAAAAAAAAAAAAGACTAGCCATATCAAAACACAAATGCCTTCTATCATATTCTAAATAACCTGAAATTGACTGCAAGACTGTAAATGCTTCAAAAGGCATTCAACCATAGTCAAAACAAAGTATATATCAATGTTATAATATCAAGGCTACCTAATTACTGTGAACTATATATATATTATTAAAACTCCAAAAATGTGTATATATATATATACTTATGCACACATACATACAAAATATTTTTTAAACAAAATTATTCATTTACCTATATTTATTATATGACAAAAATAAAACAATATGATGTACTTCTGCATGAGCAAGCACTTTTGAACAATGGATTTCATAAAATATTGCTTATCAAACATCAAGCCCCAAAAAGTAATATACATGAATTATATTCTTCATTTTAAAAACAAATATTCTCTTCTTTTACATGCTCTAATAAATTTATGTTAGACTTAAATTTAATAAATCATGTGCACAATATTTATATGAGCCTACAAATTTTGAACTTTTTTTTTTTTCATATGTCATAGCATCGGCTGGGACGCGAACCCACAACCGTCTGCAACCAACTACTTGCTTGCAAGGCGGTTGCGATGACCTCTCGGCTAACAACGCTTGACAAATTTTGGTACCAAAACAAAGAATATCATGAGAAAACATATAAAGTAGATAGAAAATTTTATTTATCTATGTGCAAGCACATATACAGATCTGCAAACTTACAAATAATATATAAGTAACTCATAAAAATAAATTTGTTTTAATTTATAGTAGATAGATAGCACTTTAAAATATTTTTATGATTATGCATGCCATAAAACATCATAAAGAAATATACGTAGTCTATATGTTACAGATACTTATATAATTCAAATGGTCACTGCTTTAAAGAACTTTGTCATTTCAAAGAATAATATAAGAAACAAATAGATAATAAGTTATTTTGAATAAATGTTATTCAAATGATAATTATAATTCATTGTCGATTTAATATTATTTAATAATAATAACATTAATCAAATCATATACTAATATGTTAGACTTTTATTAATTGCCTTATGCTTTGATTTAATGGCAGAAGATTTTAATGAATTAAGTTGAAATTAATCTTGAGTAAAATATTGAATTATTGATTAAAAACATCTTACTCTGATTTTGAATAAAGGACAAATAATATTTACAAATTATATTTACAAATTAATCTATTTGAAAAAATTTGGCCAATTTTTATATTTAACCAACTTTTTAATATTGATTCAGTTAGTTGGCATTTTTAGTACATAATAAAAACTATAAGACAGTTGCATTTTGTTAAATATATAAAATTTTATTTTAATTGAAGAAGAAAACCTTCCACTTATAAACGCAATTAAAAAAATAAAGATTAAAACATGTGAATATAAAGTGCTTGTTAAAAAGTATAGGTAAGCTGTCACTGGAAATAATACAAGTAACCCCTTTTTTATTGCTTGATTACAAGGTTTTGTGACGAGATCTTTTGCAGTTGTAATTCCTACCTTTCAATATTACCAACATATAACTTATTACATTATTACATTTGTGTTATTTATATACACATTTCCATTATACCCATACATTTGATGATGTGAAACTGGTTAACGTTTATGGCATTCCTCTAAAATTGAGATACAAGAATAAGTAAGAGGATGGTGAGCAATAGTAATTAATAATAATCAAGTAATATAACTTGGTTTAGTAATTAATAATAATCAAGTAATATAACTTGGTTATAAAAGGCTGCTTAATCTAACTGTCATTCAAATATCAATCAATCAATCTGATTATCAAAAAATAATTGATATCGTAAGTATATATATATATATATCAATAAAATAGATATAAAAACTCAATGCTATAATAATTATTTAAATGGATGGAAAACAATGCAAGCTGTCATTAACTATTTTATCAAATTATCTTCCAAACTTAAGGCCATTTAAAATTATTAAAATTCCTTTTCAATAGTAGATTTGACTTAAAGACTCACACCTTACACATATATATATAAGGAAATCATTTATAAATATACACATACATGCATGCATTTCAACGGATTAAAAAATAAAAAGCAATATGCAATATTGATGAAAGAAACTTTAATCAGAAGAAATGCAATATGGCTTGGATTAACAAAAGAATCCCCACAGAATTTTATTCAACAGTTAGTGTTTCAAGTGGTCACTTTACTGTTATTTTAACCTCAACTAAGTCCAAGTGCCCTGCTTCATTTACCATTTAACAAGAAATGATACAAAGCTTTGCTATATTTTAG
This sequence comes from Epiperipatus broadwayi, assembly GCA_028023455.1. NCBI lineage: Eukaryota > Metazoa > Onychophora > Udeonychophora > Euonychophora > Peripatidae > Epiperipatus > Epiperipatus broadwayi. The sequence goes on from JAQFVV010000004.1 coordinate 3,326,703, forward strand.
ACAGCTGTATTGAGAAGCCAATGGAATGCTAAATAAGAGTAACAAGTTTAATTTTCACTGAGTAGGATCATCCCTCTATGTTCAAGGTCATTGTTTTTGAAATTAACCTTTTTATAGGTATTTTGCTCGTTACTTTTTAAAAATAAAAATGTTTTTATAAAATAAAAATAGTTAAATTAGCAATACATATTATTTATAGTAACCACTAGAAAAATTGAATGGTTTTTAATAATTTAATATATGTAAATACATTTATAATGATTAAAAACTGTAGGTAAAGACTTGGTAAATAAGTGCATAATGTCTGTCTATACTGAAGCTTATTTTACATTCACACATCCTTTATTTTATAAGTAATCCAACTTAAAGCATTTTTGAAATTAGATATAACTGAAATGCACAGGCTTATTATATACCTGCGTCTATATATATAATATAAAGGCCTCAGGGTGGCCTTTGAGCATTCCATCATCAGATTTTCAATTGGATGGACGGTTGAAGAGTTGGAGTGTGGAGTGGATTGAAGCCTGTCCATTAAAATATGAGGTTTGGCTATCTTAATATATCTGAGCACTTATAGCGTATATGTGTAGAGATGGAAATCTGGACCAACTGATGATTGTTGGTTTAGCATGAAATACATATATTGGGGATTATTTATCTTTTCAACATATATGTGTTCAAGTGTTTCAGTGTTATGAGATAGTGTGGAGAGTGGTGGATTGTGTGAAAGTATGTACTCATATACCCTATATATTAAATTAGATATACTGCAAAATATCATTCACCATTGATGACAGTATTTGCAGTTTATGTATCTAATTATGATAATTAAGCAAAGAAAAATACTCAAAACATCATAAAATAATCATATTTGCAATGAAGTTTGAAGTTACTAAAAGTGAATATTAATTAATTTTGATTTGTCTTAGCTTAGTTAATAAATTAATGCCCAGATCACAACTTACAACATATTTCTGATCTTAAATGAAATGTTTTTCAAATATAATAAACGGAAGTGTCAGAATTTATGACCTTTATTAAACAAGTGTTTGGGAGACAATAATTTGACATTCAACTAAAGTCTTCTACTTTTAGTATGGTAAGAAGACTCATTTATTTATTCCAAAAAACTCTTCAAAAAGGGTAGAGAATTTTGGCATTAAAAATGAAGCTTTTATGAGATACTGTACTGCATACAATTTTTTCCTCCAGATGCAACAATAAAACAGTGTATTTGATTTTTCTAGATATCACTAAAATCTCATCAATATTTTCAAGACTATCTGTAATCATCATGATAATATACTTCAAAATAAAATTTAAAAATCCAATATGTGTAACTGTGATCAAAAACACAACATTAAATCACACAATTAATGGAAGAATTGAAGAAACAAATAGAGATGTGAAATGTTTTATCTCCTGGCTGGAATCTCTACATTTTTCAATGTAATGATTTCTATCTCTAAATATACCATTCATATACTATATATATAAAATAAGCAAATCTAATGTCAATATCTTTTGAAACCTCCAGATCAATTTAAACACATAGAAACTGTACCTGGGAATAATTTAATTATAAAAAATATCGAATTACTTTTTGTTTTATCAGTTAAACAAAATAAAATAATATATAAAAATAAATATAATAAACACCTCTACACTTCCCCAATTCTTTTCAAATTCATATAAATAAAGATATAATAAAAGACAAATGACCCCCAAGATGCATTTCGTGCTGAACCAGCACTCATCAGTTGGCTCAGGTCACTATCTCATATATATATATATTATATGCAAAGTATGTATCTAGAGTAAATAGTTACATTTTCATTTACCATTGTCAAACTCCCTCCACTCACAACTTTGACGCCATCCATTTCAGATAAATACACTAATGATTATTACTAATTATTTTCGAAACTAGAGATTATTTTTAGCACAGATGTAAACTTTAAACTTCAGTTAAAGATTAATATATCTGATTTTTAAAATTTACACACACGGAGTTATTCACCTTTCTCTTTCCCGTATGTAATATCTTTATAGATATATTGATTGTGTGAAGATTTATGAAAATAGCGTTTTAGTTGTAGTTATATGTTTGCCTATTACCAACATCTATATAAATTGTTAAATGCTTTTAGAAAAAAATAAAATTTATATTTTTCTAAATACAGTCTGTTGCTAATAATAATGAAAACAAAAACCAGTAATAAGTGCTGTAATGAATTCATACTTACCAGTGATAGCAAATAAAACAAAAACAAATCTGTAATGAATATAAAATGGAATAACTTTTCCACAGCCATAGCAGACTACAAGTAATCCTAACCTCTACAAAACATAAATATGAAATACTGAAAGACAGGAACTGCATCTATGAGGTAACATGTGAATAAGGAAAGACATTCATCATTGAAATTCTCCCTAACTTCTCTCCATTAAAAATGAATAAAAATATATAAAGTAAGATTAGAAAGGAAATATATTGACTAAAATTTCAGATTATGCATATACCAATTAATAAAAAAGTATGTTTGATTAGGAAATCATAAGAACATAGAAAAGAAGGGGAAAAGTAAGAAGTAAATTGGAAGAAGCTGTCCAAACATTGCCAAATAACTAAAAAATCAACTAAAGTAATAATAATCCATAATGTCTGAAAATTACTCATTAATCTTATTTCTTAAGAAAAAAAGAATAAATCAGTAGGATTCTCAGAAGCATATTTAACAGATGAATTTATTAAGATAATTATAAATAAAGCTTGGATTTTTCTAAAAAACATTTAACTATTTAAATAGATGACCGAAATAGTTCAAAATATGATTAAAAATAATTCAATACAATGGGTTTTTTTGTGTCAGACATGAGATAATATCAAACATTTATCTTAGATTATGAAACTCATTATTTAGATAATTGAAGTATCCTTCTCATCTACATTTGTTACTGCATACATTTAAATTAGTTGAACATATACTATTGTAAATATAGACTACAATCATGTTATATTTATAATATTATTATTGACATAAATTTATTTCCTATATTGTAATAGTCAAAAAATAAATGTCTATATAAAATAAAAGGAATAGGCAAGACTATGGATTAATATCCACTGTATAAAATGTACTTTCAGTGATTTTGCTAAATAGACTGTTCCAGTTATAGGTGAATGATTATTAGAAAAGTCAATGTGGTTTTAGAGAGAATCAAGAACCACTAAAAACATGGTTTTGCTGCTAAACAAGAACAAGAAAAGCATTATCATGTTTATTGATTTGATCAAAGCATTTGACTCAATTAATCAGATCTACAGCACTGTTTAAAATTATTCAATTATCTAACCTCATAATATCCTGCTTTGATGCAATGAAATGAAAGGTAGTATTATTATTAAGTGAGGAATATCTGAGGCATTTGAAATGAAAACTAGTGTTAAAGAAATATGTGTATTTGCTCGAACATTGTTTTCAATTTTTATAGCTGTTGTATTTTTTTACAGTTCATAGGTGATTTAATGAATCAGGGATTAAGATGCAATACAGATTTGGAATCTGAATTTGTAATGTGAATTGATCAAAAACAAGAACTTTATTTTTATGAATTCAGGATTTACACTTTGTTAATGATTGCACTATTTATTCCACTTTAAAAAATGACATACAAAATGTGTTTAATATTTTGAATACAACATGTAAAGACTTTGATCAATAATAAAACTCAAAGTTCTTTATCACCCAGAAATAGAAGAAATAATCTTCAGTAACTTTTATCTAGGAAAGTTTCTATTTGACAGGGCAAGTTAATTTAAATATTTTTGTAGATTTAAGTAAAAACATGGACCTGGATACTAAAGTGCAGAGTACATACTCTAAGGTACAGCTGCTGCTTTTACAAATCAAAATATAGGATATTTTATTAGTGAAATAACTACTGCAACTAAAATAACTGCATATAGTGTTTTATTTTACCTAATCTATTGTATGGAAGTGAAACATGGACACCTTATCAGTGCAAAATAAAGGCATTAGAAAAATTCTAATTAAAGAAATTCTAGAAAAATTTTAAAATGCGATGGCAACATCATAAGACCAATTAATGTATTTCAACATTATGGATGAGATACTATAAAATTGACTATTCACTCGACCAGACCTGTAAAAGAAACAACAGAGGTCATCCTTAAAAGGCAATTTACGATGAATTTGAGCAGTTTTTATGAGAGCTATTATTATCTCAAAGATAATTTACATAAATGTAACGTTAAATTGTTTTCACTGAGGAGATATGGCAGAAGACAAAATTTATGGAACCATTTTCATTAGAAATGGTTTTAAAATATTTCAGTAAGAGAAGCTCATGTAGACAAAATTTAAAAAACAGCAATGCAAATATCAAATATCCAGTATCATGAACAAATGTATTTATGATTCACAGGTTTGGTTTGTATAATCATTACAAAACTCGTCTTTAATGTAATATCATTGTTATTTTATTTTTATTTATTCTAACTTTTTGGAGAAGGAATAGTCACTTCTGGCTTCCACATAAATGCAAACCAAAAAAGGTTAATGTCCAACATAAAGATGAGAAAAATATTGCTGTTAGATTCCAAAAATGACTGTTGTATAAAAAAAACTATGTAAACTTGTGTTAAAATTTAAACCTACCATAAAACTTATAATTTTGGGGTTTCAAAGAAATATACTGTACAATAAAAAAGTTACATCACTCATTTTGTACCACATACATATGATATTATAAAATAGTAAAGAAAAAATGTATATAATAAGACATATGGTTCACATAATCTATAAGTTACATGGGATTTAATACTGGAATACAAACTTAATATCTCATTTCTGTCAAAAAGGATTTATTTTATCACATCAAAGACTCAAACATCGCCACATTAAGAACTAGAAAAATAAATATTTTGCAAATAATTTTTTTTAATTTTGTCCATGTATTAATTTGAATCTTCCAAAAGGTATACTGTCTTGGATTTTTTTATATGTAAATGAGCATGTAGTTCACTACAATAAAAAATGTTAATGTACTTATTTGAATGTTAACCCTATGACAACTTTCTGAAAAAAATAATGATTGTCAGTTATAGTTTTTGAATAGTATGGATAATGTCAAAACTGAGGCAATCAAAGAAATTGTGTGTCCATGACTTCATGATAAAACTAGCATTGGATTTTATCTATAGAAGCTGAGGTGGAAAATGCATCTGAATTTAAATTAATAAGAAATTTTTTATAAAATGGTAAAGTAACCAGAACTTCATTTTTGAATAGTGTGCTTATTATTTATGTTTTGCATAGACATTTCTTCATCATTCAAAGTGGATGGATAAAGTAGTGAATGAACATCTAAAAAACTTACCTATTCCTGGATAGATCAAAAGTAAAATTAGGAATGGGTAATAATGGAGTAGAAAACTTATGTATCCAGTGACTGTTAATGGTTTGTCTTATAGAATAATTTTAAAAATTACTTTGAGATATAATTTGGCACAAGAATAAGAAATATCTGAATTTTAAAAATGTAAACAGAAAATAGATCTAAGCAACTCTGAAAATGATTTTATATACAGATTATTATTAGGAAGCAATATGTCATCCTTATAGTAGCACAGGTAAATTAAATAATCCCTTCGGATAGAAAAGGGACATCATGTTGAAACTGAATTAATGACTTTTTTTTTTAAATGAAAAGAAATCTGAAAAAAAAGGACTGTCTCTTTTTATGATGTTTAGGATTGTGCTCTGTGTATGCAGATTCCACATATACTTTTTCATGTAGAACTCCTGCTTATATTTGTTTGTATGATCTGTTAAAATTTATACTAGTACTGGTATATGCTTTTTTTTAAATGTTCAAAAGATTTAAATGTCATTCATGTATACAATGCAAGAAAATTTTTGTTTTCAATATGAGTATAAATATCTAATTAATTATTCTCTTCACTTTTTTTCAAGTAAAGAATTATTAAGAGTGGTGAAATATAGGGCACTTAAATGTAAGCCTTGTGCATTTGAGCAAAGTGAAAATAAGGATAGTTCTTTCCATATAGTGTTATGTGTATTTCTTGGCTTAATAATAAATTTAAGTTTATTCAGTATTTATCTAGATACATTGATATCTGCTGCTAATAGGATGATAAGAAGGTCAATATGAAATGTGTTAAAGGCAGTCCTAGTATTTAGTTGGTTTATTATTGGATTATATTTCTTATTATTTCTGATTATGTTTCTTACATTTTAAAATAGAAAAACATTGATTAGTAGAAGGGTCTTATTTGAAGATTGCATGTTTAACAATGATGATAGAAACTTTGGCTCAAGTTTATCTGTGATCAATGATTCTAACATTTTAATACTAAATCATGACCTCAATCATGATATACATTTCTGGCTATGTCTAGATAAATGAAACAAAATGAGAAATATCATGCAGTCTAGGGTGGCATGAGTTCAAACTAATGCCATCCTGGAACACAAAGCCCTAAATAAATCTCCAATGTACAAAAGCCACATCATTTTCTAGATCTCCTATGAAGTATTAAGAAAAAGTAAAAAATGTTCCTACCCATTATCTTGATCTTAAAATATGTATAAGGTGGTTCTAACATATTTTCAAAGGTAATATCTTCCTATATGTTACTGCAGACATGAGCTGAATAACGATGCACCAAGAATCAGAAAATATAATGCCTTGACTAAATATGATGTTTGATAAGAGATTCACAGTTAAATTATAGACACCTGTCATCAAAGTTGTCATCTACAGTGACTTTTATCTTCAGAGATTTAAGTTATATAATCACTTTTGGAAATGCTTTGAAAGTTTTATTATTGTGTTTTCTATATATGTACGCATGGTTTGTTTTTTTTAAAAATAACTTAAGTTACAACAAATTAGTCTTAATCAGTTTAGTAATCATTTTAAACCCATTTAACTAAGTTAATGAGTGAATATGGGTTTATTTTGCATTATATTAAAAAATATATAAAGAATGTAGAAAAATTAAAAAGCAGATTAGTATATATCCTTTTTATATCTAAAAAAAATATGATTATCTTATCACTGTCGTTAATAATAAATATAAACAAAGGAATTGATTTTAATAATAGAAAATGTATTTATTATTTGGGTTATAAAGATATTTTGTAATTTTTCCTACTTATAATGCAAAGATCTGTCAAACGGTGTTGTTTTGTCATTAAATAATAAGCAATGATAATTTCAGTTTCCTTGCTTTGATATTTGTGTTGACTTCTATTATTTATTGGTTTAGTTGCATGTACCATTTATTAATAATCTTAAAATTTTGATTAATTAGCTTAAAATTAATTTTTTAATATGAAGTTAATTCTATACCATGTGGAAGGACTCATGTATTCACTCTATGCCCACAGTTTAAAGTTAGATTCTGGATAATATTTTTAAAATTTCCTAGATTTCCGTCAGAATTAATACTTTTCTTTTAAATAGCTTCTAAAATCGATTGAGTCAGTCAAACAATATTGATCAGCAAATGAATACCTATTTTGAACTATCGAGTAAAACAATGACAGAAAAATGCTCAAATCCCAACTACCCAGTAAGTTAAAAGAATCTGGTGAGATAATAACTTTTTCCATTTTTTCTGTGATGAAAGGCTGTTAGAGAGATTTTTATAGTGCAATTGGCTGTTTAAAAATCTTTATCTAATACAATCGTATTAATTTAATTATATTACATAAAAACCAAACTGGAGTTTACTGATTTGTCCATAGCGCTAAAATAACAAACCCATCACTTCTTTTCCAGTAAACGGTCCAAGGAATAGAATGGCCATTGATAATGATAAATATTGCTCCTACATTATCGTTGTTGTAGGAACTTTATTTCAAATGTTGTTGTTTATATATATAAATTATACATTGATATTATAATTATTATTTAATTCTAATCTATTTCAAAACAAAAGCTCAATTGTTTTTAAAATGTGTTTAACAAAATATATAAAATGCTTTATAACAACATGATTATAGTCAAGCGTTGGTGGTCGAGAGGTCAGCACAGCCGCCTTACAAGCAGTTGTCCAGGTTAGCGGGTTCGCTTCCCGGCCGATGCTATGGCCCATGAAAAAAAAATGATTATAAACAATTTATATATGTATTTTTTCTAAATTGTTATACTACATTTGTCAATATCGTGGATGGATTAATCTTCAATTATTTTTCATGCTGCATTAATTATTAAAGAATAAATAAATGCGTATAAAAGTCAATACATTTACGTACAAAAACAATTCGATTCTTTTTTAAATATAGCGTTACTTTTATGCAAAATAGTCAGCAGTTATTAGAATGCAAGCAGTAATAAGAGCTACAATAGTTAAGACCATGTCATATTGCAATAATATTTGTTTTCACAATTAGTGCACTAGTACTCATCTGACCAACCTAAATCCAGCTACAACCTATATCCCCTAGGTAAGAATAGCTAGATACCCATCTATTATTCATCATCAAATAACCAGGTAGGTTGATTACGGACCATCTGTCCCAGATTCTATTCCAAGTAGACGAGATCACTGAAGGATGTTTAGAAACGGGCCCCAAATCACAAAATATTTCTTTTAATTTTAAAATGTCTTTTTGAATTTTAAATTTGTCAAGCACTGAGATATTTTGTCCAATAAAATTAAAAAACAAAGTGTGTGTGTGTGCGTGTGTAAAAAATATGATAATGAAAACACAAAAAATAGATTTGAAAATAATTAAAGTGAGGGGATACAATCTAAAAATTTAATGACATTTTTTTAATATGGTTTATAGAACATTTCTAAATAAAAATTACTTTAAATGTATCATTATGCTCATTGATGCCTGATCATTACGAATTTTAATAGTCTCATCAACTGAAATTTTAGAACAAGATTCACACTTGATCAGCATTTTGATATTGATTAACTAAAATAGGAAAAATTAATGTTCCACAGGTTTTTTAAAAAATTAAATTGCTTGTAGTACTTCTACATCATGTTTTTTTTTTTTAAAAAAAACCTTCATCCAGACAATCTCCCATATGATCCAGATGAATCTCTGGGGCAATATTCCTGTTAATTGTACATGGATGAACACACAAATATATGCATTTTATATCAGTTACTCAAACAAACTTTCATTATATTTGTTTAATATCTCAAATATTTAAATAATCTTTCAATAGAACATATTTCAATGTATAAAAATGTTTGATGGTTAAAAGATAACTGCAACAATAATAAACACAAAATTTTCTATTTGTGTTTAATAATATTACACCTTTATAAAAATATACTATAGCCTATGAAAATATTGTATTCACATATATTAAAATACTTATAAAAGTTAGAGAGGCATTGTAATCTATAAGAAGTTACTGTCTTAATCATTTCCCACCAATTCCATTCTGTTTTGGAATGACACTGTTGATAATATTCTTACTAAAACAAAGTGTTACTTGTGATAGCATATGAACATTTTATTTATTGATACATGTCTTAAAATTTCACATTGAGTATAGGAAAGTAATTGGACTATATTTTAGTTTTCACTTTAAGTCATAAATGTCAGCAAAAAGATCTTAATACAAAAATTATCTTGCTGAAGTTAAGTTGCACGAAATGGGAATGCTTGTTCATATTATACTTGTAAAGAAAAAATAATTTTAAAGGTAATTTTTATGTTTTAAAATTATTCTCATTATATTTAAAGATGTTTTTAGTAATAAATATAAAGCATATATCATGTTTTTAAAGAATTTAAACTTAAGTTGTGAGAATCAAGAAGGAAAAACAACTAACTATATTGATCTAGATACCATAACAATGAGATTTTAATTATTTTCTTAAATAAATGTATATAGCTTTTTAATATTTTAGTTATGTCTATAATTAATTTTAATAATAATTATATTAAAAATAATATTAATTTTACACAAACTTTAAGCAAGCTAAAAACTATATATTTACAAATTAAATTTTGTAAAGTCAACCTTGATTTAATTATATTACATAGCTATGGAAGTGTTAAAACAGTTTTTTTTTTGTCAAATTCATTTCTTTATGATGCTGAATCTTGTAAAAGGTATTTTCTGGTTGATAATTTAGAATAAATTCATAAAAATATATTAATTTATTAAGCGCAAGCAGATGATACAATATAACATAAAATGCTGAAACCTTTGACAGATGCACCTTTAAAATGCTTCTATATGACAGCCAATCAGATGTAATAATGATTGCACAAGGAAAACACTCAATTCAAAACACAAGGCAGAGATTTTATGAGAAAAAGATGGTTGAGTCTGGCTTATTTATATATAAATTTAAGTAGAGGGGAAGATGGAAACCATATTTTTCTCATAAAATTTCTGCCTTGTGTTTTGAATTGAGGGTTTCCCTTGTGCAGTCATTATTACATCTGATTGACTGTCATATAAGCATTTCTAAGGTGCATCTGTCAAAGGTTTCAACCTCATGTTATTATTAATAAAGCGTTAACCAAAATTACTTTTAAAAATAGAGTGTTTTGAACAATATCCTTTTATCGTTCATTTGATAGTTTATTGGGTGTGCATATTAATTTATTTTTCTAAAAATCAAATTAGAAAGCTAAAACAATAAAGTACTATAATCAAATGGTAACATATAAATGGTGGCTATTTTTTAATTGCTTATCAAACTTGTAACACAATTTTTTTATAAATTCTCAAAACTACACCATAAAGTTTACTACAATCTTGCATTAATCATATTGAATCAAATTTTTCTTCTGCTTAGGAGGCCCCTTAGTCTATTATTAATCTTGACCTTAATCCATTTACAACATGCATATCTGTATTATCAAAAGCAATGCAAAGAATAATGTGTATTTCTAACAACAGTGTATCCTTAACTGTTTCCAATGTAATTATAAAAAATATATTAATCATCTGCATAAACACAACTTTGTATATTCTTATCAATATAAGTTATATTCATTATGTTTATATAGATGCATATATAATTAGAAATAATAAAGAAACAAGTAAAAATAAATTAATAAACAATTTTTCATATGACTAATATTTAAAATTATATATTTAGAATATTATGGAACATTCTTATCTATACTTGGAGATTATAACATCCCAAGACTACCTATTAGGATATGATTTTTATCTTGCTGCAAATGATAGAATTGAATCTGTTATTGCAAAAATACATATTCACTAGATTGTGAATGAGATATGAATGTATGTTAATACACTTTATAGGTATTTTTAGTAAACGTTATTGTGGTTTTATAGCAAGCTAAATAAACCTCATCCACATTATAAAATTATTTCAAATACTTTTTCAAGAGATGCAATACTAATTGCTTTCATTGGGAAAAGATAGTTGAGAATAGAATACAATGAAGAGTTATAATTAGGGAAGATGTTGAAGACTTTCAAAAGAAAAGTTTTTTTTTTCCACAAGAAGTTAAAAATTAATATCACAAAATGTCAAATAACATGATTTTGAGGTTAACATGAGATGCATTTAATACATAAGTTTGCGCAGTCATCATAAAACTTCCACTTCTCTTTTTATTACTATATTTGCCTTTTTAATTTTTTTTTCTGAATGCTAGAAGTAGTAATATTTATTTATTTACGGCTACTACTGATGATGATGATGATAAGTAATATTTGACATGATTCTTCCGCTCAATGCGCGTTTTTTATTATCAGTTGAAAAGATTCCAACTTAATTTATGCAAATAGTTTTATAATCTTTTTTTTTTTTTTTTAAAGCTATTTAAACATTTTATAAATTGCCACATTTAGAAACCGTTTGATTAGTAAAACAGTTCAAAAAAATAAGTAAAATTAATTAAACCGCTTGGAAATAGATAACTATTTATCACACCATCGTAATCCTGCTTAAATTAACTTTGAAATAATGATTGCCAAAGCCCAGTACAATGACCAAAAAATATTAGCAAAGTCATTTAAAGTGTTTTATTTTTAATAGAAATCTTTTAAAATTCTATAGAAGTAATAATAATAAAGAGATATTAGGAAAAGGTTATTAACCTTGTTTGCAAAACTAGCCCATATAAAATGTTTATCGACTATTATAGAAACTAACCTCTTAAAAATATTAGAAACTTCAATGTTAATGCGTGAATATCAATTAATCAACAGAAATAGTATTTGTACAATTTAATGTACTAGCAGTCTGGTGATCGGAAAATCTGAAGGTTCTAGGTTCAATACTTCCACCTGAACAATTTGATACTCAAATGCTCCATCATTCCCTGAGTAATAACTATTTGATTATTAACTTTGTATAATATAACTGTGTTTAAATATTGATAACAATTAATTATTAATTCTTCAAACAAGTATGAAAATGTTAATATATTTAATCCACTGTCAATAAAGTAGCTATTGATTATTGGTAAATAAATACATAGTATTGCTTTCAATATATAAAGAAGGAGCCAGGCAGGATATTTAGTCAGCTGAGTGATAGTGTGCTAACCCTAGTTTTAAAAGGACATTTTGCATTACTAGCGAGGAGAGACTTAATTATACACCTTTAAGTACTAGATTGCTTTACCCTTTTTTAAAAAAAAACCCAAAAAAATTCTACGAAACTATGGTTTGGAGATAACAGTGAAAAGGGAGACTATTATGTGATGATAATGAATAGATATTAAAAATCACAGAACAATTTGAAGATGAAAAGCTACAAATGATCATAAGAAACTTTAATTTAAAATAAATATTAAAATACATGTGTACACGCTTGAGATAATTTGGACCACATGTAGTAGAGGTAAAAATTAGATTACTTTTTAAAAAAATAAAAACAGGATTACAACAAGAGAAAAGTGGACAATTTAAAAAGAATATCAAAAATAAAAGATTTATATGTTAACTTACTCAGTAAAAAGGCATAAAT